>MU617549.1:0-10987 GCA_025201705.1 Dissophora ornata
TTGGTTGTTCGGGTCTGAAGAGTCGAAACAACGAAAGGGTGTTGAAGCAGTCTTCGGGCGGGGCGGGACGACTCACTGTGCGAGAACGGGACAATAGCGCAGCGTACTATACAGGGGGGGGGGGAAGGGATGGTCCAAAAAGGTAAAATTCGACTGTTCACTTTGTCCAAAAGTGCTGTTTGTGCCAAAAACAAGAGGAAGAAAAAAAATCTTCTCGGGGTTTACTTTTGCCATTTTCCTTGTGCTGTTTCCGTCAAAGCTATCCCAGCTACAAACTCTGTTCCAATCCCTTGGTCAGTCTCTGCCTGTGGACCCTGCTTTATGCATTTGCTACGTGCTTTATACAAAGTACGCTTTCCATGGTCGCGGTTACTCCCCGGCGTGTGCGAGTTCGCTGCGGCGTGGAGTGAACTATAACAAAAAGGAGAGTGCTGCCCGGCATTTCGTTCAACCTGTTTGTGCTGTCCATGGACACAGGTGCCTCCACGTATCCAACAATTATTATTGAATTGTATCGCCTGACACCCAAGGTTTGTTGTGTGTGTGTGTGGTGCTCTGAGCATGGCTCTTTCCGTGTCCGACCCCTCAATGCAAACTCCTATCACCATAGTGCGCAACACTCACGTATGGGTTGTACTCTATGACGCTCATAATTTAAGGCGATTTATCTCATTCGGCACCTTGGTTCCGCCAGTACCGAGAACATCAGCGGTCCCACTATTTCCGTACTTTAAAATTACATGCACTGATGCCACGCACTGTACCGATCAATAATACGAAACCTTTTTCTTCGACCGTTTCGCTTCTCTCTTCCCTTTCTCTTCTTCCCTTCGTCTCTTCACTCAACCATTGCACCGCATTCGCATAGCGCCGACCTCTGCCCTGTCGTCACACCTGCAATTACTTCTGTCCTCTCTCCTCAACAGAAAACTCGCCACAACGAACCAGTTCATTCACCCCGAAGGTGAGAAAGCGCCTATTCCCTCTCCTCCCCTCTTCGATCCCCTCTGCACTCTTCGATCCGCTCGGACCAACAGCACGCACCTTGGTCCCATCCCCTATCTACCTCAATTACCGATCCCCTTCCTCCCATTCCACACCACCCAGCGCCCCGATTATTGATCCTTCCTTGCGTGCGCAGTATATATCTCTCGGCAGCACTGCACGCCGCACTCGCTGCCTCTCGCACCCCTTCTCAATTTGTCGCAGCACCTCGCTATCCTTCAATGCATGGTATTGTCCATCCTTATTAACTTCTTTTTCTGTGCCTGCCCATACCTTATCCTCACTCACTTGCAAGTAGAACTAGACCGAAGCACACAGGCACCTCAACAGCGCCCCGCCAAAAAAAAAAGAGAGAGAAGAAAAACAATTCAATCTCCTCGACAACAAAACATCAGCTCTCGCCCGATCTACAACTGCTTACGCTATTCTCTTTCATCCAACTGCCACTCTCTCCTTCCCTCTCTCTATCTCTGTCATTTCCCTCGTACCTCTCTCCCACTCTCATACTTCCACCATTCGGTCTCCAACATTTCTCGACGCGATCCAGCAACCCCCCGACATCCTCTGCCATAGCCAGCTGGGTGCCATAGCCACAACGTTCTCAACATGTCGGCTATAGCTACCATGAAGGTGCAGGTCGACGGTGAAAAACAACGACTATCTGGACAGCTGCAGCATCCATCGCCGCGACTTTCTACTCCGTCTTCATATTCGCCTTTGATCCCATCTGGGGAACCGCTGCTAGAACAATTGCAATCCCCACAACAATTACAGCAAACACAAATGCCTCAGCCGGACCTGCAGGCAGCACCCAAGACTACTTTCCCACAGCCTACAACATCAGCACCAAAGTTAATCATTACATCCACAGCGCTCAGCAAACAAACAGACTCGACCAACTCGTCAGCGGTATCCTCTCCGACTTCGTCATCCTTGTCCAGCTTCGCACCACCCGACGCTGTGTCCTTCAGTTTCAGCTCTCCGTTGTTTTACGACCAAAAGCTTTACATCTACCACTCTCTCCAAAAGCTCTATCAACGGGTGGGTCTATCCATTGAGCAACATCCTTTAGTACTCTTAGTACTCCAGTACTCCATCGCGTTCACTCATGCACTCATAGTCTACCTGCTGTCAGTCGTTATCTCGATCGCACAGCTGATCTTAATCACGGTAACCATCGAAAATCTGGAATGGATCCAAACGTACAAGCCCTTAATGTGCGAGTGGGACAGCCACTTCCCTAGCTTCGTTTTTCCTGCTCTGGACATTGACGAGTCCGAAGAGAACGAGCAACACTCAAAGAATGCTTTGAAAGGTCATAAAGGAGGGCGCTATTGGGCCTCGAGGGAGACTCTGCAGGCTGCCGACGATTCGTCCTATGATAGATATCAGGCTGAGGAGAATCAGCGACGGTCAAAGATTTACGACTCCATGAACCCGACTCTCCGCAAACGATTTCACGCGTACGCACAGTGGATCCCACCATTCTGGGTTGGAGAAGAAAGCGGCATTCTTGAGGAACGAGCAGAGAGGGGCCAGGAACAGGAGGACCCATCGAGTGAAGATACTCAGAATGGCGTCACCGGCAAGATCAGGCGCGCATTTGTCAGGACACTCTCTGGGAACCTGAGGCCAAAGCGCGTCACTTTCAATGAGAACGTCTTGGTCTTTGGCCGCAAGCGAGCGAGCCAAGTTTCTCAGGAATCTTCCTCCGACCCATCGCCAATGACGCCCATCACGTCGGAACATGTATTCAACCCGCCTGTTATGGAGACCAGTAAGGCAGACGAAGCCCAGCTCATAAAGAACGACATTGCAAGAACCGTGCCAAAGTTTGAATCGCCCTCAAGTGTAGATCCGGAAGCATTGGCTCGAGAGGAGGCAGAGTACCAGCAAACGATGGCGTCCGAGGATGTGAATGGATCCGGCACGACGTCGCCTGTGTTGCTGCCCGATCTCCAGCGTACACCAGTCTCACCTGCTTCCACATTCTCTGCACTCGTCGTTACTCCCTTCAACACTGCTCCTACAGACCTTGATGCCTCTGAGCCTGTCAACGGGACGCATGACCTAAAACGCGCGAGCACAGTCCCCCTGAAGATCAGCTCCTTTCTTCACCGCCACCATAACAACAACGCTTCCCAAAAGAGCGCAGCTCGCCGCTCAGCCACATTCTCAGAGTCGAGCACAGCCTCTCAGAACCCTCGCATACTTCCCTCACATCTATCGGAGCCGAGCAGCGAATCAACTGAGCCTTCATCGGACACTATCTTGCCAAGGTCTTCGCTCTCCCTGAGCACTCGCGCGAGGCGGTCCCTCTCACTCGCGCTGCCTAAACACAATGGCAACAATGGCAGTGGAGCGCCCGCGGAAAGCAGCGAGGGCGAGAGTGCGCCTATTGATGGCTACGATTCAATTGGCAAGAAGAACAAGAACCTCATGTACAGAATCGTCCATCCGCAGAGATACAAGCGCGAACTGGAGCAGCAGCAGCAGCAGGAGCGTGTGAGGACCTTGGTAGATGTCCAACGTCGACATATTCTCGATCCGGACAATCCTGTGGCATGCGGTATCACGGGCTCGAACTCAGTGGCAGATACGGTTTTTTGCGGAGACCCGTACTACTATGCCACATCGACAGAGTATGTTGAAGGTCTAGGTGCAGCAAACTCTGTGATTTCAACATCTATCGGAACCTCATACCCACAGGAGCTCCAGTCCAAGAAGTCCAGGGGCTTATTCAAGGCGCCTCGGCCTCTTTCCTTCGACACGAGTTTGATCGAACAGGACCATCCACGTCACAGGCCACTGTTCAAGCGGGACAGAAAGAATACTGGAGTCAGATCCGCGCCACAGTCCCCCACCCGTCATCAGCATACGGGCCATCACCACCCTGGACACAAGCAGACCCAGTCGACGTCGTCGCTAATCGTGCCTCCTGGCTCCCACTCCACCGCTGCGGCTGCGGAAGCTGCCGGGCCCACTCCATCCCAAGCTTCTGAAGCGACCGGCTGCGCTGCGCATCGGCTCTTGCCCCGCGCGTCGAGTCCTCGCAACTTTACCAGTTTCACGGCCATGGGATCGCCCGCCAACCCACCGGCGCGGCCCGCTACACCGACGTTGATGGCTCCATCGACTTTAATGACCTCAACAGGCAAGGTCTGCCCGTCCCAGAGCCAAAATCACGAGATGGCGCACACGACGTTTGCGGCGTTCGGGTTCCCATCACCGAGTCCTTCACCCGTCAATTCTGCACCCGCATCGCCAAGACAGTCGACTTACCTGGCGGACGACACACTTAGCCATCCCCATCTCGTGAACGATTTGCACGGGGGTGGTCTTCGAGGCATTGGAAACGGGCTCCAGGAGTCTGATTCTATCCATGTTATGGCGAATCTTGAGCGCTACCGGCAACAGCAGCAGCAGCAAGAAGTGCTCCTAGATGAAAATGCTCCCCAAGACCAGAATGGCTCGATCTTGCAGGAGTCTCCAGAGTCGTCGTTGGGGGAGTCTGACGAGGCTGGTAGCACCAGTGACCGTAGCACTAGCAACAACATCAACAGCGACCACGCTAAGAATGCGAGTGGCGAAACCCACTCGGAGAACGATGTTGCTGCTGGAAAACGCCATCGCGGCCTGGGTTTTATACGCAAGCTGAGCCTGAAGAAGAATAAGTAAAAACCTAGCTCCCACCTCCTTCCGCAATCACCTCAGTCATCCATCTCGACTTGTATATACACCATCGTCCTCCTCCCCTCTCTCTCTCTCTCTCTCTCTCTCTCTTCTTCTTTCTCTCCTTCGTAGCTTGCATTCTCGCGTGTATTTTATTGCTTTTTATTTTTTATTTCCCACTTTTGCATCCCGTAGATTAGCAACGTGACACGCACATGGCCGTGTTTTCTTGATGAACAAATAAAAAAAAAAAAAAAGGAAGGAAGGGAATTCTTCGCTAGACGAAGAGGTCCGCATTCTACAAATTGTCTTGCGAGAGAGATTGTTAACAGGCGCCGTATGAAACGAATGGTGAGGAAAAGTAACGTGTGAGCGTTCTTTCAGGGCTGCAATGGAATATGGATTCACATTCTACTCCTGCAGCAAGGCAGCAAACGAAGGAAGGAACCAATCCTCCATTTGAAGTAATCAAAAACTATTTGCTCCCCACGGAATGGAATCCCTCACATTTGTTTTTGTCTGTTTTGTAGTACAACCGTGTTTTTTTTTGGGGGCGCACCGACCAATTCATTTAACATCTAGTTCTACGACTTATTTTTTTTTCCCTTCTCTTCAACGATCCAATTCTTAACAGCAAAAGACAGAAAATATACCCAAAGATGCGTTCCACCCAATCTCTCCTCGCCTTGGCCCTGTGCGTTTCCATGGTCAACGCCCTTCAGGAGTCAACCCAAGATCAAAAGGCGCAACAACAACAGCAGCAGACAACCTTCGATGCCCCATATGTCGCAACCGATGAGCAGGTTGCGCTCGCTAAGCAGGGAATCAAGGAGATCCTATCTCAGATGCCTGTCGAAAGAGTCGAACCCTTGTTTGACACCATGGATGGATACTGCAGAGCGTTCAGCTCCCTCTGCTCGCTGGCTTGTGATGAGCGACGCCAATCGATGATGATCGTGGACACTGAAACCAGGGACGATAAGAATAAGAACAAGGAGGACGGAGAGGAGATTGAGGATGACAAGGAGGAGACTGTCAAAGGGGCGGGCATGTGCGCGAATACGGAAGCCAGATCTGTGGCACTAGCTGGGGCTTCGTGCCAGTGTGCCAGATTTGACCTCACCAACCGCGTTAATTTTGCGATGTAAGCTACTCTCTCTACCTTTCTCTCTCTCTCTTTCTCTCTCTCTCTCTCTCTCTCTCTCTCTCTCTCTGCCGCTACATGCACGCATTGGCATTTGAGCGAGCGTTGCAATGACCTAACTCACTGACTACTTTGGTTTAGCATTGGAGGAGTCGTGTCATCCAAAAAGGCCCTAACAAGCGACTTCACTGCAGAAGGCCTTCTTGACGGTATCACCGTCCTCCCCAAACCCTCCGTCTTCATGACTATCATCCACGTCGTGCAAAGCGTCTGCGGCGTTGTATGTCGAATCACCTCCCTCGCCAACCCCTCTCCTAGCCAGCACGCTGAATCCACGGGAGGTATCCTCGGCGGTATTGCCAAGATGGCTCCAGGGTTGGCGAACCTGGTCCCGGGGCTCGTGAGCTTGGTTCCAGGTGGTGGGATCGTTGCGGGTCTACTGCCTATGATTGGTGGACTTTTTGGAGGAGGTGACAAGACAGCGCCCCATGTCGATAATAATAGTCGCAGTGAAGAGGTAAAAGATGACGTGCATTTGCCCCCGACGACCACCACGGCTACGAAGACGACAGCAGCGACGGAAGCGACAAAGACAGAGTCTACGGCTACATCGACCACGACGGCTGCAAAGTCCAGTGGCAGTATTTTTGGATGGTTTACGCATCTGTTTGAGGGGACGGACGGTCAGGAGCAGGTCATCAATGGGTCAACGCAGGAGGGAGAGTTGAAGCTCGAGCAACAAGGCGAAGACGAGGAGACGAACCGACTGGTTAGTAGAGACGGCAAGATTGCAAAGATCACGCGTGTCCAAAGACGACAGGCTAAGAACATGGTGGCGAGCCAGCAGAGCAAAAAGAGCAAAGTCGATCTGTGATAGATAGACAAGACGACTACAAATGCAAGGCAAATGCTGCCCTTCTCTCATTTTGAAAATCGACGCGTGTGTGTGCTCTTATGGCCGATGTGCTTTTACTTTGATATTTTATTTTCCAGCAAAACTGCTATCGATTCTTTCCCCATTCTTGTTTTCCGTATGATCCATACGCCGTCTAATATATATTGTCTGTTGTTGTTGTTTTTACTCCTACTTCGATTCGGGCTTGTACTCGACAACCTCGCCCTTGGCCTCCATCCTTGCCTTGGCCTCCTTCATGGCCCAAGTTTGAATGTTGGTATCGGGCTTATAGTAGACAAGGGCCGTACCAAAGACCATCGAGCCCATGAGACCGTACATGAAAATGTTCTCCCAGTCCTCCTTCACGCGCTTGGTCCCGGCAGGCAGTGGCTATTTGAGAGGAGGCGGGGGGTGAATGTAGTTTGATTTTAGCACTTGTACGGTGGCCAGACATTGATAACAATGAGTACATTTCCGTCCGCTGATCCCCGGCTTCTTTCATATTTGCGCTCCTGAACATCTGGCATTGTTGCGTGTTGGCAGCCGTTTAAAAAAAAGCTGCCCAATTGCTGTTCCGCTGTCTACAAAATCAGCTGAACCCAAAGGGGTGGGAGACTTCTCAGCGCGTCCAATTCCGTTGACAAGCATCCTTGCAACCTGAAAATTCCCCTTGTCTATCATCCAGCATCACTTCTGAGTTCGCTTGTCCCCATGTGGTCTCGCTCTCCTGCCTGAACGGCGTGATCCGATGAGGGTGCGTCAGTACCTTCTCTCCGAAAAGGTATCCTGTGGGCTGGTTGTATCCCTCAGCATGTCCGCCCCCGCGACGGAGCTGGACAGCCCTGCGAAAGGGCGTGCGGGCAAAGGAACGAATCATGGCACTTGACATGATGTTGATGGGCTGATGAGAGTAGTTTGAATGAACACAAGCGCAACGGGGGAAATGTGAATGCCGAATGCCGATGTCTGGGCAGCGGGCAGCCATCCTCCGAGCGAACGTGACATCACATGATCCAGAGCTTTTTGTTTCTATTCAAGTAAGTTGAAGTAACTCTACGAATACCAACTACGCAAAGTCGAAGCGCTCGACCAGGTCCTGGACACACTTCCACCCGTCCAGGTTATACCATTTGCGCCGTACAATAATCTGCACATGTGCTTCTTGCTCAATATACACCCCAATCTTTGTCCAGTCCATGTCTGCGTGGTATCCCTCTGCCGCGAGGTGCGCCAGATCTAACCTTGACTTTGACACAGGCGAGCCAGAGGACGAAGATCTTGGAGTCGACACCCGGGTGTTGGAGGAACCTCGCGACGACACGGAGCTGGATCGTGAGACACCGCGAGAGTCTCGAGGGGGCGACAGTCTCTTTTTCTTTTTCTTCATTTCATTGTGCTCCACCTCCTTATGCCCCTGCTCGTCATCCTTCTTCACCACAGCCTCCGGTTCAACATGGCTGACGACAACAACCGGCGAGGGCGCGTCTGCGATGCTCAAGAACTTGGCTTTTGCAGGGACGCCTGGGAAGAGCAAAGCCAACGTGCTCGTCAATGCTGAATGATACAGGTTCTTCCTTGGCTGTGTCGCTGCACCCTCTGGCGAAAAGAACTTGTCCATATCGAACGTAGGAATACCCATCATAGAAGACGTATTGAAGCGGACTGCCATATCGTTCTCAATGTTGGCGTACGAAGTCCTGTCTCTGAACTGCCTCAGAACCTGGTGGGAGACTGAGCCTGGTCGAGCCATCGCCAGCAGCAAAGGCTCCGTGTCGAGGTCGAGAGCGCACTCTGGAGGACTCGCTGTGTGTTTGCCGTTGCGAGCTGAGGAATGCGCCGCTGTAGTTATCTCCTTGTCCTTGCTGTCGCCCTTGTGCTTCGACGGCCGGCCCTCGAGCGCTAGATCTTTGCCCGTCTGGCCAATGACTCCAAGCTGGAGTGCAAATCCCAGGACCCACGGGTGCTCAAACCCAATCCCGAGCAGCGGTGTCGCCAAAGTGATGAAATGGACCGGCTGAATGGTTTTGAAGAATGCGCCCTTTGTCACGTCCTCAATAAATCCGAGCGCGTAAATGTTTATCAGTCCGCCGAGTGAGTGACCGATGATTGACACTTTGGAGAAACCACGAGGGAAGACCTGCTTTGCACTCTGGTTTTTTCTTGTCGGTGCGACAGACACTGGTGAACTCGATCCCGAAGACTCCCCGGATGCCTTTGTTTGCTCGGCCTTTGACAGCGACTTCTTTCGCGCGACGGTAGACAGCGACCTGTAAAGCTTCTTTCCATCCTCTGTCTCAGTGTATCCTGTGAACTCTAGAATATCCAAAGCGACGCGCTGTCCTGCCATCTGGATACCTTCTTCTGTGCCTGCATGGTTCGTGTCTGTGAGAAGGGTGACCGTCTTGCCATGATGCCTGTTCTGAGCATCGATCTGCTCCTTCATGTAGAGCAAGTCGAGCCAGGTGCCGTGAATGCCGTGGGTTAGCAGAACCAGATGAAGATCTTCTGTCGCCCCCTCGTCCTCTTCAGCGTGCTCCGGGAAGGTGGGGCCACAGATTGCGACTGTGTCCTTGTACTCGCAGGACACAATGCTAGGTTGAAGCACCTGAGGCTGCACCTCGATGTCAGGCTTAGAATCCACTTCAGCATCAATCGCTGGACTGTCGACCAGCTCAGAGGCTGGACTGCCTTCTCGAAGCACAGCAAAGACTTCAACCTTGACATCGATCCAATTGGCCTGAAGCACCATCTCGGACATGACCTCAAGTTCCCACTCGTTGCTACCTTCTTCCTGATCATCACTGCCGCCGTTTACTTTGGCGTCCAGGCGACAGACCTGGGCGCAGCCGATCAAGGGGACCAGTTCTGGGACGGCAGGCGTCTTGTCTGGGTTCCTGACCAGGGCCACGGAGATCTTCCAGGGCCCTGAGCCGGGCGTGATATTTCTGTAGATTGGCGAACTGTTGCGGATACGGAACTGGATTGATTTGATGTTTTTTGCTTGCGAAGGCTGGACTTTGATGCGGTAGCGGACGATACCCGCGATGGGGAGAGAGACCTTGTGCTGGATAAGCAGCAGAGGCTGATGAGTCATTGTGCGAACCGCTGAGGAATGGATGGATGGTGCAGGGAGGAATGTGAATGGAATCGAATGAAGGGAGGGAGGAAGGACAACAAGTAGCGGTATGCTCGGCCCACAAATGCATGACGTGCAAAGTCTGTCCAGGGCGTTATTCTTGAACAGCCCTACTAGTAACTACTACCAGAGTGATGCCACGACATTTGGTCCAATCTGAACGGGACTTGCATGTGCACAACCACCACACACGCACCCTGTGCCTGAATTCTGATGGGAATGAATGTTTCTATTTTCTCGTACACAGCCATGATCTATCTATCCTCATATAACTCAATCGCCCTTCTCTTTGCCACATCCTAGGTTGCCCTGCCGGCTTTCGGTGATCCCAGCTTCGTGTTGATAGTAATCTTGCCTCGTTGGTATTTCTGCTTCGCATCAGCCTGTCCTTCTACATCGTCCAGGGGCGGCGAGATGGATTTGAACTGCTCGTCTGACCCAAAAGGCAACGGTGACACCAACTCACTAGGCGTGCTTGAATTCGAGGACCAGGAGGGCGAGGTCGGCGATGCTGTTGATGATGGTGAGAATGAAGACGTAGATCGAGGCGATGTAGTCGACGACACTGGAGTCCGCAACCCTGTCTGCACCGTCAACGGCAGGCGACGTGCCTCTGATCTAGGTTGTTCCTGATCACTTCCACTCGAGGCCAAATAAGATCCTGTGCCTGTGCTCGGGAACGAGACTCGGTTACCGGCTTGCCGCACACCATCGTCATCTGCATCTTCATCTGCAAAAGAACCATTCGACCCTGTGTGGAAATGAAGTGGTCCTGTCACGGCCCCACTGCGACCCTCTGCCACACCCAACATTTCGCGCAGGCCTTGGTTCTCAGTCTCGAGAGATTCAATCAAGGTCTCGGTTGTGTAGTACTCCTCGTGGATGGCCTTGCGGGCGACAGCTCCCAGATCTGAAAGTCTTGTTTGGAGCATTGCGTTTTCTTCCTGAAGACGCATAGCGGCTTCACCCCCTTGTTCCGCCATTTTGTAAGCCTCATGCATCGACTCTTTCCTGCCCTGCGCCATGGCAAACTACAAAAAGAGATGAAGGACGCACTTGAGAAGCAGCGTCTGGATCTGGAGGAGAAGAAGAGGAGGATCGAGCAGGGCCGTCCCCTCACGCCAGAGAAGACCAA
>MU617550.1:0-10950 GCA_025201705.1 Dissophora ornata
AAAAAAAAAAAGCAAAAATCTTGATTAGGCGAACGATGTGTAGTGGAATTTGCATAAACGCGGCACAAAAGTAGAAAAGGAAAGAAGGAGGAAGGAGAGTTGGAATGCGTTCTTGTCAGAAAGTCCGTAAGAGCAGGAGAAAGCCACAGTTACTTCGTAAAAGGTGGTCGATGCTCGCAACTGCTTTCAGCAGCGGGCAAGATGGAAAGACGGAAAGCGTACGAATCTGGATTTTCACCGAGATTCGGTGGCGCGTTTATTATTGAGACATGCCAGTAAAACAGCTGGCCTTCATGAAATACGCTTTAAGACATTAAACTTTATCACTTCCTGCGCGTTTACCATACCTGGAGTTCTTGCAGTGCTGCTTGGAGGAAGTGCCAGCAAGAGCAGCAGCTGAGGCGGGGCTATGATGTGGGTCCATCTAGACAACTGTCCCTACGCGGTCGAGGATCACTGGTTATCCACCATTGCAAAAGGCTGAACTGCACCCGTTGCGCCACCAACTGTAGATGGATGTTTTGCTGCACCTGGCTACTGCTGCCACAACTTCCTCGAACGTTGTTGATATTACTGTCGCCAAGATCGCATACTGAGAATCTCTCTAGAACAAAGCTTGCGACATGTTGCCCAAAGGCAGGGCTGTTCAGTGTCGATGAAGACATCACATTGACGATGGCCTTAACAACGATGAAGATTGGGCGGTGGGTTGAGAAAGACTTGGCGGATAGGGTTTTACGGAAACGAATCAGGGCCAGTTGGTTTGTTCGATGAGACCGAGCAAAGCAAAAAAAAAAAATGGGCGGCACCAATGAGTATAAATTGCATTAACCATCACATGATATTTAGTATTTTTATGCTAGCCTAGGCCTCGGCACTCTGCAAGATCTCATGATAGCCACACCGTCATTGGCCCCCACATCGTCTGGCGCCTGCTTTCTAGACTGGCCATTGGCCCTAGACGCTGGTCGGAGTGGGCGGTGCGCTGGGTACTGAAGCAGCGGCTTTCTGTCTCGCTCATATCGTCTGCAGAGTGCGCGCATAGCATGGCCCATTCATGTGCGTGCAAGTAGAGTTGGACTGAGTTGAGACCGGTGAGACCTGTATCTGCTCTCGTCCTGTCAGCAGTCCCCCTGCGACATGCATGGCAGGCCAATGAGGGAACTCGTCTTTTTTTTTTTTCTCTTCTCGCACAACTATATATTCTTACTCCATATCCCTTTCTTTTTCTTAACTCTCCCGCCTCGTTTTTCTCCTCACTATCGCGCTCTCCACCTCAACGATAACGACCCGTGTCCGACCGCACCTCGCTTCCTCGACCTTTTAACTACCATGGCCGACCAGAAAGTAACCTTCCAAACTATCCCCCAGGTTTCCCGCCAGCCCATCGTGGCCATCGACACGTCTGCCCCTCCAACTTTGCAAGTCGTGGACTTGGACGGAATCCAGCCGATCACCATTCCCGGATCTGGATCGTCCTCGTTGGCGAACAACACTGCTACCGGCAGCTACAACGGTATCGAAGACAGTACCTCCCCAACGAGTCCATCCAAGTCCGTGGGCACAAAGACCGGTACCCGCTCGACGTTTTGCCCGAACGTGCGTCGAAAAAGTACAAAGTTGACCGATGCAGACTACGAGGAGCATGATGGTCCCGTGCCAGCATTTCAGCCTCAAGGATGGCTGCAAATGTTAGGTCTCAAGAAGTCTGCCAACTTTGGCCAGCCTCTCGATGGCAACGGCGAACCTTGCCAGCAGTCTTACTACTAATAAAGGCTGTTGCTGAGCTACCTGTCGACGAAGCGATGAATAACGAAGACGCAGCAGACTTTAACATTGGGCTATCGACACAACTCCCCTACTTTCTAGTTCCCTGATGCGGATGACCCAAGCCAGTATATTTTTTTTTGGTTTGCTCTCACTGTATTTTTTTTTTCTCATCACCGCGCTCGGGGATGTATTTGATCTTTGATCTACCCTCCACCCTCTCCGTCTCCAATACGAATTGTATAATCCTCCTTTGACACCCCTCCCCGATCCTATTAAAAAACAAGATATATTGTCGTCATATTAGACACCTTTGAGTTGGAAATTGTTGTTGTTATGTTTTGCACGGTTGCTCTGTTCTGCCGTCGGAACCTGTACGTGTTTACATGCTCTTTCGCTCAACCAGCTTTTTTTTCTCGGAGCATACTCAAAGTAGAATTAGTGCCTGTGCTAGCCTTTTGCTCGTTGCTCCCTTGCACAATGACGGAAGAAGAGAGAGCTCGCGTGCATCGGCGACCCTTCTAGGCACATATTTGTGCTGGGAGACAAACAACACAAAACTAGAACCACAAAATCGTCAAAGAGATCTTGTTTTATGTAGTCTATATTCCACTGCGGCTGAGAGACAGGCAGATGCAGTCATTTCAATTTCCAACTCCCAAAAGGCAGAAACTGCAATGCAGTCGTCGTCATCTAAGCCCGCACCCACAAACCCACAGGCTAGTCTATTTCGGAGTGAAGATGGTCCGTGTCAAGCAAAATGCCACATACAAGAGGGATGGCGCAGGAGCCACTTTAGGAGTCACAGCGGCGACGCGTTTCCTACCGCAGACATGAACGTGTCCACCAAACGGAGCTGGTTCACTGTCCGTTATCGCGTCTGAATCAACCGCAAGATAGGATGTGGACACGAGGAAGGGGAAGAGTGACCACAAACAGAAGACACAAGCGTGGATCGCTTTGATGCATGGACAATAGATGATGCCACCGTGTCATCGCCTATTTTTTTATGCTGATAGAGTTAGTCTAGACAGCGACTTTCCAGCAGTGCGGTCCATTCCGGCGCCGGTTCTGACCACACACCGCTGCACCTGTCGTGAACGCGTTCACGGCCACGTTCCCGTCGAATTGCACATAGTGCTTACCTTTGTCTCCCCGGCCCCCGCCCTTGGCTCTGGGACTTGTGGTGGCCCGTCCCTGCGTGGGTAAGACAGGCACTTTTCTGTCGTCCAGTTGCTGGTGGGCGCCTCTCTCTGTCAGTCCAGGCGCGTCATTTTCCCCATCTTGTTGTGCCCCCTCCCCCCTCGTTTCTTTTATATATCTCTCTTCTATTTCGACCCCTGCTCCACTCTTCACTCCCTCCGCCATTCACTCGATCGGGTCCCCATCGCAACACACAGACGCACCATGGACATGGATGACTCACAGCGTCACCACCTTGTCCAGTCCGCCTTCCACGCCCTGGACCACAACAAGGACGGCTCTATCAACGCTCGCGACCTGCTCAACGTCTACGCGGACACTTTCCCATCGCCCGAGCCAGGACACGCCATACTAGATGAGGTGAGGAATCCACATCTCGATCCCTTCTCATTCTCCTTCCCTCCTTCCTCTCGCAGTCCGGCGCCGGATCAGCATCGCCTTCAAAAACTCTGGACCTGATCACTCGACTCTCAGTCCTCCCGTCTCACCCTTTGGTGGAGTTTGCCATGCTCTCTCCTGAGACTTTTTGCCCAGATCTCAATACCGGAAGGGGAGGCAGACTTCAACATCAGCGCGATCTCGTCTTCGGAAGGACTGCTATCCTCCCATGAGAGGCAGGCTTGAACAAATTGTCTGGGATAGTCTGCTTTCCGGACGGACCATGAGCGTCAGGGCGTTGATCCCCACCTTCTAGCTCTCGACCTTCAATTGCTCTTCTCGGGGGGTTTTTTTATCAGCACCCCCCCACTCCTCCCTCGTTTTTTTTTTGCTGTATCTTTAATCGTGTTCTTTCCGATCTGGGGTGTGTGTATTTTAGGCCACAGCGAATGTCCTGATCTCGATCGCCTCTAGTGCATCTGGGGACGGTCAGGGTTCACCATCGATCTCGTTCCAGGACTTTCAGCATTTTTTAAAGATTCATCGGATAGAAGTCATTCCCACGGGTGAGGAGTGGACCCGCGAGAGCTTGGAGGCATTGCTCAAAGATATGACCCAGGTCAAGACCAGGATCTCGGATAGTCTTTATCAGGAAGCGCCAGGTAAATAATGCACAGACGAATGAGAATAAGGGAGGGGCAAAGTAAGAGGAGCACTGAATATGTGTGTGAGAAAAGAGAGAGAGAGAGTGTGTGTATGAGAGAGAGAGGGAGAGAGGAAAGGGACGGAGAGATCTTTCTGCAAGCTTGTGTACAACATCGGCAAAAACAAAAAAAAAAGGCGTTGCGTGGGATGTGAATAGCATACCCCCTCGTTGGTGTCATTGTTCATGCCTGTTGTGCGATGTTTTGTTTGCTGGTCAGCCACCAATATCAGACCGACGCGGGGGAAGCTGTAGTCGATGTCTGTAGACAGCTTAATGTTCAGCCGCAATTGCTGGGTCGGGTACAGTCTTCTCACTGAGCTTAATGCGAAACACTTCTCTCATTTGTTTTACCTTTTCCCTCAGAGCCCGTAGTCGTAACGAAACCGAGTCAAATCGATGAGAGTCTGCGGCTGGCACTAGAGTCAGTCAAAGGAGTGTTGACGAGCGATACAGTCAAGTACTTGATTGCGGGTGGAGTCGCAGGAGCTGTCAGTCGCACCATCGTCAGTCCTCTGGAGCGAATGAAGATTCTATTCCAGGCAAGTTTGTGAAGGGATCAAATGAAGAAAGGACAAAGGGGGGGGCCATGCGCGCGCTCGCCGTGAAATCGTAGACACATGTTTGCCTGTTATCGCATTATCAGATTTGCGTCGGTTATCCTATTGTCACCTGTGTGTTTGGCACCCCATGACAGGGTCCACTCTTCAGGTCGGTCGAGGCACATTGAACTCGGATGACTTGGATTTAACAGACATGAGTATTTGGATCTTTTGAAATATAGGTGCAAGGCCCAGAACCAGCTAATTTCCAAGGCGTGATTCCTACATTACGAAAGATGTGGACTGACGAAGGGTTCTTGGGGTTCATGCGCGGTAATGGTACCAATGTCATCCGTATCGTGCCCTACAGTGCTGTCCAATTTGCAAGTTATGAGCAGTTCAAGAAGGTAAGCAAGAGACCATTTCTCCTTTGTACCGTATTTTTTTTTTTGTTTTTGTTTTTCATACTTGGGGATACTGCAAAAAATTGGTCTCTGAATCTAACATCCGCATGTCCGTTGCAGCTGTTAATGGAGCCCGGCAAGAACGATCTGGATACGCCAAGGAGATTGAGTGCGGGAGCATTAGCAGGATTGACCTCTGTAGCATGCACTTATCCCCTGGATATCGTTCGCACCCGACTTTCGATTCAATCCGCACAGGTTGCCAACACAAAGGAAGCACAGGCGGCGCTTCCAGGCATCTGGAAGACGATGGTGCTTATCTATACGAAAGAAGGAGGCGTCGTCGGTCTTTACCGAGGCTTGGGACCCACACTCATGGTAAGGAGGAAGGTCACGTTTTACTCAAAGACTAGAAACATGACATGTGCATCTCTCGAGAGACTGACTAGACTGGCCTCTGTCGTTCTTTTTACTTTGACATTATAGGGTGTGGCGCCATATGTGGCCCTCAACTTTCAAGCATATGAAGTTTTGCGCGCATATTTGACACCGCCTGGAGAGACATCACCCAGTGTTTCCAGGAAGCTGTTGTGCGGTGCCGCAGCAGGAAGTTTTGCTCAGACCGTGACATACCCCCTGGATGTTCTCCGGCGTCGTATGCAGGTCACTCAGATGGCGTCTGTATCATACAAGTATTCCTCAACGTGGGATGGAGGTATGCTTCATCATTTTTTCTTGGAAGAATATCAACTCGCTTGTTGAAGGCGGACTTTTTTTGGTCGGATGGGGATCATCGATAAGTATTAACAGTTCACCATCTATCGTTAATGTCATAGTCAAGAAGATTCTCAAGCAAGAGGGCGTCCGTGGTCTTTACAAGGGCATGGTGCCAAACTATCTGAAAGGTAACGCGAGTCCCCGAGGTTTATCTACAGACTGTCGTCTCCTCCATGATTTTTTACTGACATCCAATATTCGTTTTTTTTTCTTTCTTCTCTTCCCAGTGGCCCCTGCAATCTCAATATCGTTTGTTGTGTACGAACAATGCAAGCAAGTTTTGGTTGGAAAGAAGATGACGGCTGGAATGTAGGGAAGATTTGTAGAAAAAGCCGATCTCTTCCTCAAAATATCGACGACATCTTGGACACACCACCTCAAAAGAAAAAAAAAAAGAAAGAAAGAAAGAAAAAAAAAGAAATCCCCCCCTTGCTTTTAATAGTTGTCATTTTTTTTTGTCCTCTCCACTCCTACACTCTATCTCTATTCAGTCCTCTCTATCTACGTTATAGATCCCACATACAAAAATCAGACAATAAAATAACGACCCTTCCAACGTCGCTCCTGTTTATTTTCATAATTATCGATTGTCGTCCACCACGGTCCATCTTGTTTCGATACACAGAGCTTATTCAAGCTGGAAGCTTCTTTGACTCGAAAGAGTATAAAAGCGAGCCTCTTTCTTCTCTTCTCTTTTCTTCCTGTCCATTCGCCACCAACAGGACGCTTCAGGAAAGTACAAAATATCTTTCTCTTCTCTCTCTCTCTCTCTCTCACTCCTTGGACCCACGTCCAGTGTTTTGCTTGGCTTCTCTTGTCTTTCCTTTGTTTCCACGAACCTCTTTATTGTTGTTGTCGTTTTTGGGGCTATCCACAAAAGGATGGCGAGAAATGGGGGATGGGAGTGATAGTTCGAGGATTAACCAAGCTCTCCTCGTTTGAACACCGTAGCGCGTACCTGGGGCTCGCCCTGCGCGTTGAAGCGATACATGGGCACGAATCCGGTTCTAAGGACTAACCAAAGAGCGATCAGGACAGGTCTCTGCTTTTTTGTCATCACGCGTTTTTAAAATTTTCAGATTTTAATTGCGAGCGGGATGCAGGTTTCTTTTGGACAAAATGGAGCAAGTTTTAAGCTCTCTGCTCCATGGGTCCAAAAAAACCTGTGCAACGAACCACGGACCAGTTGTTATAAAGACCTGTTTCTCGCCCTCATTCTTTCTTTTTCTCTTATTCACACACACACAAAACACGTTACAACAATGAGCTCCATGAAACAGCTGGCGTACTGGAAGACATACTTCACTCCCAACCGCTACTCAAACGACCTCATCCCTGATCAGACCGGCAAAGTGGCGATTGTGACTGGTGCCAACACAGGACTCGGATACGCGACCATGGTCGCTTTGGCTGGTCACGGCGCACATGTCTTTTTGGCCTGCCGTAGCGAGGAACGTACCTTGCATGCGATCGAGAAGGCTAAACAAGAGATCAAGGAAAAGTACCCCCGAGCTCCGGCCCCCAACCTCGAGTTTTTGGAATTGGACTTGAACGATATGAACAAGTGTAAGAAGGCTGCGAACGAGTTCTTGAACAAGGGGTTGCCTTTGCACCTGCTTGTCAATAACTCGGGTATCATGACGACCCCTTTTGCGTTGAGTGCCGATGGCATCGAACAGCAATTCGCTGTTAACCATATGGGGTAAGAGAACTTAGCGATTGTTTAAAAATATAGCCTGTTAAACTGTTAGGGTGTTAATTGTCGTCCCTTTCCTTCCTTCCTCTTCATAGACACTTTGTTTTCACGACGACGCTGTTGGATCGGATCAAGGAGTCACAACCTTCGAGAATTATCGTTTTGAGGTAACACTTCTGGAGATACACACGTATCAATACCTCCGGTTAACTGTCGCACTAATTGTGCAATTGCTTCGTTCCACTCTTTCCTCGGTACAGTTCTCATTCCCACGAAAGACCAGTCGAGGGCGGTATCGACTTTGACACCCTTAACGACGAGAAGATGTCCACCATCGTTTCTCGCTATGGTCGTTCCAAACTCGCCAACGTTCTCTTTGGCAAAGCACTCGCCCGTCGACTTGCCGATACGCAAGTTTATGTCAACATTGTCCACCCTGGCTTTGTGGCCACAGAGCTGCAGCGCCACAATAAGGACTTGTTTGGACCGGTGGTCCTAAGGATTCTTGAGGCTATAACATTTGTCATGGCAATGACCCCAGAAGTCGGTGCGTTGACACAGTTATATGTCGCTACGAGTCCCGAGATTGTGGACAAGGATATCCGAGGACGATATTTTGTTCCTATTGCGAATGAGATTCAGCCGAGTGCTTATTCTCAGGATGAGGCGTTGCAAGAGAAGTTGTGGGCGTTCTCGGAGAAGTTGGTTAAAGAGAAAGTTCGCGCGTAGGAAACCTTGCTGATTATACGTAATAAACCTCTCCCTCCATGATTTCTATGACAACTCCATGCTAACGCCCATGAAGGAGTGAGCCTTCGATATGGGAATTAAGCGAGAGTGCCATGATATCTTGGAAGACATCGTTTGACAAGTCTAACCGTGGGTTTGATCTGTACTTCTGTGTCCGCAAACGCGATTTTGGGGACGTGCGAGTTTTATCACTTCGGTGACGTAATTTTCACGCTCATTGTCCTAGAATTGTGACTGCTCCGGCAATGAACAACGGGCTGCCAAAACTCAGGCACGGTTCCGAATCAATTTGCATTCACCGCACCTTGTAGCATCCTTCTCTCCCGTACCCTCTCATCATCAAACTCTCGTCGCCATGAACAACGTCACCAAGACCCTCACCACCGCCACCTCGACCGCTGCCAAGCTGTCTGGTAGGTGTCTATAATCAAAACTTGAACGATCCGCTGCCACTGTACACTCGAGGATTCCACTGTGATCAGATTCGACCATTGTTTACAGATCAATCAAGGACGTGACAGATGCATGGATACAACGTCAGCGGCGCTCCGATTGGCATGGATCAATTTAACTGAGCTTGGAGCTTCATTGCGAAAATATATCGCTTCAAGAAAGCCTACCTTGAGCGACATCTCGACATCCCGACAACATGATTCCACCTCACTCCCTACTGCAGATCGGTTTCCGAGCCTATTGTTCTGTGTATCTAACTCTACCCTGTCGATGTCAATTGTATCAATCATCAATTATCCGATACGATTTTTGTTAGGCCCCATCATCTACAACGCCAAGGTTGCTGGTCAGGTTGCCAAGCAGGTCTACATCCGCGAGGGTATGGCCCCTCCCGGCGGTGCCCAGATTGAGGCTGCCAAGGAGGCGACCTTCAAGTTTGTGAAGTCGGCCCGCTCTGCCAGCACATGGAAGAACATCTCGAAAGACCAGTACTTGAAGGCCGGTCTTGTCGCTGCTGAGGCCTACACCTTCTTCTTGGTTGGCGAGATCATTGGACGCAGGAACTTTGTCGGCTATGATGTCAAGAGCGCCGACAGCCACGAGGAGCACCATTAAAAAAAAATTCAACAAAGAGCAAAAGGAATACGAAAAGCAGTTTCTTATTTCTTTTAAAGTTGATCTTCCCCCTCATGTTTTGTTGTATCCCTCCTCTTCTTTTTCTTCACTTGAAACCCATCTCTCCTCTGCAATTGTAGGTAAGTTTCCCAATACCCAATTATTCTTTGTTTTTGTATGGAAATACGATTTATGTGTGGATCGGACATGAATTAGGACGCGTCTCTAACACTTTCTTTCTTTCTTTCTCATCTCTGTTTTCCACTTGGATGAATCACAGCAATAGCATCTTCAGATCACTAAAATAAAAAAAAAGATAGAACCAGACAGGAGTCGAGAACGAGAGAGAGAGAGAGAAAAAAAAAAGGGCGTTCTAAGGAACTTGATCTCTACCGGCAACACTCTCGCTCCATCTTTTTTTATTCTTTTTTGTTACCGTTAATTTGGTCTACATTGTCGTTGATATCTTTCCAACATCAGCTGTTATATGAAGAAAATGGGCGTTTTGTTGTTCCTAGGGACCAGCGCGTAAGAAACGCTAGATACTACTGACATGACGAAGCAGTACAAGCACTCTCTGATCCGAGACAAAGTCGTATCTTGCCCGTGAGAAATGAAGGGGGAAGTCGTGAGAATTCAACGCCATTTTTTGTTGTTTTGACAAACCCCCTGGCGCTTCAACGTTTGCAGGCTCAACGATGGACTGTTGAGATCGCCCAAGGGACCTTGGCCAAAGTAAGGAAAAAAAAAAAAAAGAAAAAGGCCGGGCCAAAATTTATCCTGTTAAACCCTATGAGGGAACGCGTAGGCTTCAAGCCAATACAGTTGAAAAATGCTGCATGGTAGCTACTCATGAATGACAACAAGGGGGTGATGGCGTGTTTTTTTTTTGCTTATTAATAGTGTTTTGTTGCCCAGTGACTTGCGCGTAGAAAACTACATATCCTCTACTTGCCGTTTGTCCGTAATTGCCTCCACCAGCTGTCCCGATCGGGGACAAATCGATCTTGCCCCGTGAGACAAAGAAATAATAAAAAGACCGCTTTTCTCCATTCCTTTTTTTTCTTTCTCCATTCCGTTTTCTCTCCACATTCAAAGCAACAACCCAGCCGAGCTCTTCCCCTCTCCCCTCTTCTTCTTCTTCTTCTTCTCCTCTTTTAGTCTCAGGAAAAACAATATGAAAGCCCTTATTGTTGAAAAGACCACCACGAAACCAACATACCACGACGCCAAGGTCGTGGACGTGCCAAAGCCCGAGTCATTGGGGGAAAATCAGGCTCTGATTGAAGTCAACGCAGTCGCGTTTAACCATCGCGAACTCTGGATCCGCAGGGGACAGTACCCCGTACGTGTTATTATTTCTTTCTCGCCTCCCTCCCCCAATATCGATCGATCATACATTTGTGCCTCCTCCAGCTTGAAGACCGACCCCCTCTAATCGGGAAAATTTTCTAATAGGGTATTGTCTTCGGCTCGGTCTTGGGTGCCGATGGCGTTGGCAGGATTGTGGACATCAAGGGCGGCAACTCAAGACTGAAGATCGGCGACCGCGTTGTTGTGGCGCCCATGGTTGGCTGGGACAAGGACCCTAGGGGGCCTGAGGAGGCCTTTTACGTTCTTGGAGGAGTACAAGCTGAAGGTAAACCTCTCCGGGTTCAAAAA
>MU617551.1:0-10931 GCA_025201705.1 Dissophora ornata
AAAAAAAAAAGTAAGGAACAGCGGACCCGTTTGCTCAATGTCAGAGCCGTACCCTGCCTTGACGACTATTAGGACAGAGGACTGCTAAATTTGGACGTAACTTGTGTCTTGTTGGATTCACACCGCGCGACACTCTGTCAACTTCTTGCCATTGGGCGATGTCGCCGACCAAGGTAATTGTAATCTTTCATTTGGGGTTTAACATTGCAAACCGTGGGAACTGTGGAAGGAAAAGGCAGCTGTATGCATTTACCAATGACGGTTTGTGGGGACCCAAAGCGAGGTCCTGAGGGCGGCCACGGGACCTCTGGTCTCTAACGCTCTTGGGACTGAGCTCCTACAACACCTTCGCGTCGCTTCTTGCCGCGCGGAGTCATCACTCTTCTATGGTCGTGCCATACCAATCTGTTGACGGATGAGGCTGCTTTGACGCCCCTTGTGCCTGGAGACGTTCAGGTCAAGTCTTCTTGACCCTCAAGGGTATATCCATCCGACCCACCGTTTCCTTTATTCGTTTTTTTTCTCTTTTTTTCCTTTGCTTTCCATTCTGGTTTAAAGTGTAGTGAAAAAGCGGATGTATGCATTACCAATGATGGTTCATGGGGCCAAAGGGAGGTCCTGAGTGTTACAACCTACACATACTAGCACTGGCGTTTCTTGTTATTACTCTAGGAGGCCCTCGGATACGACGTGCAGCGCCCAAAGGATCGTTCAAGTATTGTTATTTGGAGGAATTTAATATCCGGCGATTGCACCTCGCGACCCTGACTGACATCGTTAAAGCTGGTGCACCCAGGGATGACAGGAACAGTGGCACATGTGGACCAGTATGTGGGATCATACAAAAGAACGCCATCGTATGGTTTCACGCTCTATGGGGTTTCAACGCCAGAACACATCACATCGTTTTACTGAAGCGACGGCTGCCCTGCAGCAGAAGGATCTCTCAGACAACAAGGTGAGCAATACACCATACAATCATAACATTCAGTCTACATTTGCAAACCTACCTCTAGAACACATTCTCTACTAGCTGCTCCTTTCGTATCCACTAACTCGCGTTGCTGCATCTTTCATATGACGCTATCAAGTGTACACGAGCCATCCGCTTTATGATATCACCGATAATTTAGGGCACGATAAAAAGCCAGCTATAATAAAAGCAACGATCGAGCGCATATAATAATCCAGGAGTCAACTATTCAGAGAGTAAATGCAGCATCTAACGATGGACAATGACACATTCACACCCCAAATCACGCGGGAAAAAATGGGACAGCAAATGTTCGCGAGACCTATGACGGACGTTTATATATATAACATCTAGCAACAAAAGTTACAACTAAACCTATGAGAAAAGACCAAAGAAGATATTTTTGTGTCATCTGAAAAGGTTGGGATGAGGAGTAGACCAGACTTCTTTTGGGGGGGACGTGGCGCAATGTTTCTTGCAGCCTGACAAATACAACTTGCTTGGGATTGCCAGTTTGAGTAAAGCTCAAAAGCAGCTAGGAGCACAGTAGTGAAAGGGGGCAAAAAGATGCTAAAAAAAGCAAACGTGTAGGAACCCTCAAAGGAGGAGCGAAAGAAAAAAGATATAAGAGCTCCTCGGAAGCGAAGATCGTTTTGCACTGACCGTTTTGGGCAGGCAAGCAGAAAAATACCTTTGGTGGAGGGGGTTGATTTAAAAGGGGGGTTATTCTTGATAACATGTGCGCAGCGAATCGTAAAAATAGCCGAGACGACTGATCCTCTCTCGAACTTCATAGTTCAAACGGGCAGACGATTAAACTTGCGTGGAGTATACGTGGCATTGGGCACGCAACGGAGCACACGCCGTGAATTCAAAATGCTAGACTGGATAAGACGTTGTATCTATATTTGTGCGATGCCACGGGCGCAGCTCCTTGTCGTCCAAGAAGAATAGTGAGTGACACTTGCTCGCATACTATTCCGGGTCTAGTCCTGTCCGCTCCTCGGCACCATACATTATCGAAATATCAATATATCAATAAATGAATGAGAGCACACAAGGACAGTGGCCTGGCGCGTTCAATTATGGAAATGCGAGGCCGATATTTTTGTCTGGTTTCATGCAAATGCACCTTTCACCGCCATTCACCCACTTTTAGCGAAATAAAGTTTGAGACATTCATTCCGCTTCTTACCATTGTCCTGTTCGTCCACCCAAGGTCAGAAACGCTCGGGCTCCAGCCTGCTGGCACTGCTTTGTCAGCTGATTCGGCGCTGGATGCTCGGAAAACGAGACTTTAAAAAAGCGTCATTGTAGTCCGATTTGACCGATGATTCAGATGGACCAAGACTTTTGCGAACTCGTCCAGATCGATTCTGTCAAGTGTGCGTCGCGATAGCTCCTACCATAGTACTATCCTATCATTAATTCTTGCCACTGAAACAGGTTGTTCATCTTGCCTTGATTTGCATGTCTCATGGGCTCATCCCGGCAGGTGTTGAATTGAGAAGCAATTTCATGTCTATAGAGGGATAGAGGGAAGGCGTTTGCCGATTTGAGGATCGATACGTTATTTTGCAAACAAGGCTCATTGAGCCAGGTGGACAATCCAAAGCCGAAAGAAGTGCAGTTGAGATACACTACAGTGGTACGATGGTGTGCAATGGGAATGTACATGGGAGATAAAAATAAGAGAGGCTGGACGAAAGGAAGGAATGGGATGAGCAGGCGAAGCGACCGAGTGAGACCCGGTTGGACCTCATTAGGGACAGCGTCTTGAGAAGAGAATTATTTACTTCGGCTCCCGTATATTCGCCTGATTGATTCTTCTGTGAAAAAAAATGAGCCGGAATACCAAATAGTGCGACCTCTCTGACCAGTCTCACCAGCCAGACCACTCGGACCAGTCGGCGATAGTCTAGTGTAATATGCTATCAGGCACCTGGCGTAATGATATCTTTTTTTTTACGCCCACGCCCACCACCCGCCCTGTCGACATTCGGTCGTGCATGCCCAGTGTGTACAAATGTGCTATTTTTAGTTGGCATCGCCAGTCTCCTCACATAAAAAGTGCCACCGCCGTCTCGTCAATTGTCAATTACAAAATCTTTCAGCGCCTCTTTTCACTCCACATTCACATCAACCGTTCTTTTTCACCATTCCGTCTGTTCAATCTCTCCCATCTCTCGCGCTGACGCTCCCCTCTGTGCGCCTCACGACCGTATCGCTCCTGCCACCAACCCTCTTCCCCCTCCCTCCGCCTCTTTCACGGCCAGCCTACCCACGCTTCCTCCTTCCCTCCACCGTCTCCTTGGTTGATTCATTGCCTCGATTCTACCTGCCACGCCTGCTGCCGTTCTTCTTGCTTCCAACGCACAGCCCCCAATTTTTAGTTTTGCACACACTCGCACTTCTGCGCACTCACCCTCAGACCATCGTCCCCGGCTCCTATTCGCCTTTCCCAGATCTCACAGACGACTCGCAATGGCACTTATCCGGAAGCTGGGCCTCTTGCTTGCTGCAGCCTCAGTCCTCTCACTAAGCTTGATTGCCCAAACAGAGGCAGCCGCATGCAAGTACAACAACGGTCTTGCCTGCCCACAGGAATCTCCCTGTTGCAGTCCGGTAAGCACCTTATCGCCCCCTCCTATCGACGAACGTCACTCCACCTCACCCCTTCTCAAACCCCTTCGCAGATCAATTGAAATATCTATCTACATGTGTCCGTCACGTTGGACCTGTAAAAGGATCAACTTGTTGCCCCATTTACGGCTGTCGATTCCATCGGATACTCATTTTCGAGAACAATAACAAAGCCGTTACTGCCTCAACAACGCGCTCACAGCACATCCTGACCCAACTTGACCTGACATGTCTTGAAAATTAATAATCTAACCCGCCCTCAAAAAAAAAAAAAATTCCTGAAAATAGCACGGCCATTGCGGTAACTCACCATTAGCATGTGGCGGCGGATGTGATGCTGCGGCTAGTTTTAACGGCGCCTGCCAACGCTACGTGGCAGCAGACACTTTTACAGCAGACGGCAAGCGCAAGCCAGTACCCACCCTTCCCAAAGGTGCATTCAAGGTCATTGGCGAGACTGGAGTTGCTGCACAGCATATCGCATTGGTCACTCCCACAAAGATGTTGATCATCGATAAGGCCGAGGCAAATGCTCCCAAGTTGCCAAGTGGCACATCAGCGTATAATGTCGAGTATGATCTCGTCAAGAACGAATACCGTGTGCTCGAGGTCCAGACCAACACCTTCTGCTCTGGTGGCGGCTTCTTGCCCAACGGTACCATGATTAGCGCTGGTGGTGCTGAGCTGCGCGTAAGTTTCAACCTCTTCTTCTACTCACTTTGGCAGATATTTATGATGTTTCCTGAACACGAGTAACTCACTATTTGCTATCGCCATCTACTATTTTATTTATAATCCACAGCGTTCGCGTGCCTTCACAACCGACACTGGCTTCCAATCTCTGCGTATGTGGAATCCTTGTGATGACGATTCCTGCGGTTGGATTGAGAACCCTGAAGACCCAGCCTGGTCGATGACTTCGAACCGTTGGTATGTTTCCATCACGACACTGCCCTCGGGTGAGCTGTTCGTCCTTGGAGGCAGTAACGAGTCCCTGGCCGTCAACCGTATGGCAACCAACAACCCTACATGGGAGATTTACCCAAAGCCTGCGGGCATCAAAGCCGCCGACTACAAGCCTAACTTTATGCAGTTCATGGTCGATGCCTTGCCAAACAACCTATACCCGAACGTCTATTCGTTGCCCGACGGCAACATCTACATCTTTGCAAACCAAAAGTCGATGATTTTCAACGTAGAGCGCAATGAGGTCATCAAGCGTTTGCCCGATCTCCCCGGCGGTCCTCGATCATACCCTCTTACTGGCTCGCACGTCTTGTTGCCGTTGGACCCCGCCAAGAACTACGCTCACGAGGTTTTGGTATGCGGAGGATCTGAGGCCCAATTGCAGCATGCAAAAGCCCTCCAGACCTGCGGTCGTATCAACCTAAACGATGTAGACCCACAATGGGAGATGGACGAGATGCCCACGCCTCGCCTTATGGGTGATGCGATTATCCTTGCTGATGGAAAGATCATGATCTTGAATGGCTGCAAAACTGGATACGCTGGTTTCCGTCACGGCAATGATCCCGTGTACGCGCCTGCCATCTACGATCCCGAGGCACCCCTTGGATCCAGATTCCAGGAATGGGTGCCTAGCAACATTCCAAGAATGTACCATTCTGTTGCCATGTTGTTGCCGGATGCCACTGTCTTTGTCGCTGGTTCGAATGAGAATTCTGAGGTCCGTCTGAAGGATGTCCCCTTCCCAACAGAGTACCGTATCGAGTCCTTCACTCCTCCTTATCTGACGACTGACTTGGCCAGACCCGAGATTGTGTCCAAGGTTCCAGACCTAGTCGTGTATGCGCAAAAGGTGCCAGTGACGATCGACGTAAAGGATACGAGCAAGTACGAGGCAGATGTCACATTTATGCTGGGCCACAAAGGATTTGTTACGCACAGCACGCACATGTCGCAGAGAATGACCAAGTTGGTGGCGACAAAAGGCAAGGTTGAGGGTACGAAGATCACATACCTGGTGGAGATGCCACCGAATGCGAACCTCATGCCCCCTGGCCCACATTATATCCATGTTTTGAACAATGGCGTGCCATCTGTGGCATCTCACTTGATTCTCAATTAGAATTATCCTTCAACGTAAGAAGTTTTATATATACACAAAAAAAGACCAACGATAAAAACATGTACAATACTGCTACGTCCTTGGGTCCCCTTCGCCTGTCAAGGCCTTTCTTTGCTCGGTTCACATCATACTATTCTCGACATTTAATTCTGGGGTCTTATTTTTTCGTTGATCACCGACCCTCCTGTTCTTGACTGGGTACCAGCGACGCCAAATTTTTACACTAAATGAAAATCCTGGAAATACTGTTTGTGTGAACGAGTTGTACCCGGCTGGACATTGCCATGGATATCGTGTTTTGAAAAATGAGAAAATTTACGCCGCGCTCACGTCAGAAATAGACTGGTTTGCACATGTCCAATGTGCAAAAAAAACCTATCTGCCCAAAAAGCGTCAGCCATCTCTTTCAAAAGTCCTCAACGCCTTTGCACGCTGCTCCACATTCACATCAATCCTTCCTTTCGCCCTTTCCACCCATTCCATATCTTCAATTGCTCGCGCCGACGTTCCCTTCTGCGTGCCATACGACCGCATCACTTTTGCCACCAGCTCAAGTTTCTCTGTCCACCTCTTCTTTCACGACCAGCCTACCCACGCTTCCTCCTTCCCTCCACCGTCTCCTTGGTTGATTCCTTACCTCGATTCTACCTGTAACGCCCACTGCCGCCCTTCTTGCCTCCAACGCACAGCCCCCAATTTTTAGTTTTGTATACACTCACACTTTTGCGCACTCACCCTCAGACCATCGTCCCCGGCTCCTATTCGCCTTTCCCGGATCTCACAGACAACTCGCAATGGCGCCTATCAGGAAGCTGGGCTTCCTGCTTGCTGCAGCTTCAGTCCTCTCTCAAAGTCTGGTTGCTCGAACAGAGGCAGCCGCCTGCAAGTACAACAACGGCCTTGCCTGTCCACTGGAAACGCCTTGTTGCAGACCGGTAAACCCCCCCCTAACACTGGCTATTATATCCGTCCCACGCATGCAGGGCGGACGAAAATCACTCCGCAGCATTTAATACACCCCTTCTCACCTCAGTTGAAATGTTTAACGTACTTTGGAACTGTTATCAATTCCATCGGATGCTCGTTCCGAGAGCTGCTCAACGATGTCACACAACCTTTCTAACTGATGTGAAAATTTGTACTTTTCTTTATTTCTCCAAAAATCCAAAATAGTACGGCCATTGTGGAAATTCACCATTGGCATGTGGCGTTGGCTGTGATGCTACGGCTAGTTTTAACGGTGTCTGCCAACGCTACGTGGCAGCAGACGCCTTTACAGCAGACAGTAAGCGCTGGCCAGTACCAACCCTACCCAAAGGCGCATTCAAGGTCATTGGCAACTCCGGTGTTACCGCACAGCATATCGCGCTGGTCACTCCCACAAAGATGTTGATCATCGACAGAGCCGAAGACAACCCTCCCAAGTTGCCAAGCGGCAATTTAGCGTATAATGCCGAGTATGATCTCGTCAAGAACGAATACCGTGTGCTCGAGGTCCAGACCAACACCTTTTGTTCTGGTGGCGGCTTCTTGCCCAACGGTACCATGATCAGTGCTGGTGGTGCTGAGATGCACGTAAGTCTGAGCATTCTTCCTCAATTCACCTCGGAAGATATTCGTGATGTTCTTGAACACGAGTAACTCATTATTTGTTAACACTTTCTGCCCTCTAACTGGCGATACATAGCAATCGAGTGACTCTGGCTTCCAGTCTCTGCGTATGTGGAATCCCTGTAATGATGATTCCTGCGGTTGGATTGAGAACCCTCAAGACCCGGCCTGGACCTTGACCTCGAACCGTTGGTATGTTTCCATCACGTCACTGCCCTCGGGTAAGCTGTTCGTCCTTGGAGGCAGTACCAAGTCCCTGGCCGTTAACTTTATGGAGACCAATAACCCTACATGGGAGATCTATCCCAAACCAGCGGGTGTCAAAGCTGCCGACTACAAGCCTAACTTTATGCAGTTCATGGTCGATGCCTTGCCAAACAACCTATACCCGAACGTCTATTCGTTGCCCGACGGCAACATCTACATCTTTGCAAACCAAAATTCGATGATTTTCAACGTAGAGCGCAACGAGGTCATCAAGCATTTGCCCCCTATCCCTGGTGGTCCTCGATCATACCCTCTTACTGGCTCGCACGTCCTGTTACCGTTGGACCCCGCCAAGAACTATGCCCACGAGGTTTTGGTATGCGGAGGATCTGAGGCTCAGCTGCCTCGAGCCAAGGCCCTCCAGACCTGCGGTCGTATCAACCTAAACGATGTAGACCCACAATGGGAGATGGACGAGATGCCCACGCCTCGCCTTATGGGCGATGCACTTATCCTTGCCGATGGCAAGATCATGATTTTGAATGGCTGCCAGGCTGGATACGCTGGCTTCCATCACGGTAAGGACCCCGTGTACACGCCTACCATCTACGATCCCGAGGCACCCCTTGGATCCAGATTCCAGGAATGGGTGCCTAGCAACATTCCAAGAATGTACCATTCTGTTGCCATGTTATTACCGGATGCCACTGTCTTTGTCGCTGGTTCGAATGAGAACCCCGCAGTTACTCTGGAGGGTGTCCCCTTCCCAACAGAGTACCGTATCGAGTCCTTCACCCCTCCTTATCTGACGACTGACTTGGCCAGACCCGAGATTGTGTCAAAGGTTCCAGACCTAGTCACGTATGCACAGGAGGTGCCTGTGACGATCGACGTAAAGGATATGAGCAAGTACGAGGCAGATGTCACATTTATGCTGGGCCATAAAGGGTTTGTCACGCACAGCACGCACATGTCGCAGAGAATGACCAAGTTGGTGGCGACAAAAGGCAAGGTCGAGGGCACGAAGATCACATACCTGGTAGAAATGCCACCGAACGCGAACCTCATGCCCCCTGGCCCACATTATATCCATGTTTTGAACAATGGCGTACCATCTGTGGCATCACACTTGATTCTCAATTAAAGACATGTAACACCCTCCCCCCCTGGACTGCAATGCGAGAGGATAACTAGTGCATTTTTATTTTGACAAAAGGTATCAGCGCGTCGCATATCGAAGTTGAAAGGATATTATAATAGCCGATGGGGTCAGGTCATGAAACTCTGTCCACAGCCGCAGGACTCTTTCACATTCGGGTTGCTGAAGACAAATTGTGCGGATACTTTATCCTCCACATAGTCCATCTCTGATCCCAAAACTGACAGTAGCGCCTTGTTGTCAACCAGCACTGTGACGCCTGCTTTTACAGAAGCGTCGCGTTTAGTATCTTTTCCTAGACTATGTAGATTCAAGTGGCATGTGCAGCGCAATTTCAAGAGGTATCGTACCATCCTGTTTGACCTCCTCGTCAAACTTTTCCTTTTTGTTCGTGTACTCGAGGTTGTATTGCTGACCTGAGCAGCCCCTGGTGCGGATCCCAACCCGTACCATCTTGGGCTCTGGACCCTCCGTCAAGGTACGTAGACGGGTGACTGCTGCGGGTGTCTATCAAAGTAAAAGCCATTATTCAGCAAAGCGAAGAGGCAGAATAGGAAACAAAATTCGAGTGTCAGAACCGCTTTCCGAGGTCGAGAGCTCTTGAGCGCTGCTCCTTTCACGACTCTTGCTGCCGCCAGTGACATGACCTCTCCTTTTGGAATGAACGAGTTGCATTCATTGAAAATGGGCGCTTCGCAAACGCTTGTGAGGTCGGAGTACCGTTCCCTGCACGTGACGGATGGTTTGATGCAAGGGTGGATTGGTGGCAACACAACCACTGTTCCTGATTTGCACACAAAGCGCACGAATTCGGGCGCAGCAGCTGTGTGAGTGCAGCACAGAGGAGAGTCATCGACTGCCTGGACCCATTTTTTTTCTTGCTTCGAAGAACAACGTGCGGAGAAGTGGGTCGCGAGGCAATAATAGCCAGTCGGAAACTGAAAAGGGTGCTCCTTCAACAGACTGAAAGACAGACAGACAGACAGACAAACACAATGTCTTCTATTCTGTACATGTATAATTTTCAGAGCAGCATGAGTGGGAGGTGTGCGATGGATGTTTTAGGTAGCGCAGACACCCGGTCTGTTTTTTTTTCTCGGACCGATTTCCTTATAAGATGCGTGGGAGAGTAAGCACCCATGTCTTCCCAAACGCCTCGAGTAACAATATCAGGGTCGCCATATGCACTCAAGATGTGCACATCGTGACTGAATAACCTTCCTCTCACTCTCTCTCTCTCTCTCTCTCTCTCTTTTTCTCTCGAAGTCGTGATAAACCAAATACACAACGTAGTCCATTCACAGTACTTACAATGCCCAACTCTATCCTTACTGTGACTCACTTTCGATGTCACAAGCGACTTTCAGGCGCCAGAAGCGCTGGAAAGGGTGCATGGACTAACCATAGCCTCCCCTCTCCCTGACACATCTAGTCATTCCCACCCCTCAGTATAAACGGCGAAAAGTTAAAGGACTCTCAAAGTGGGATGGAGCTTAGCGGACATTACTGGTGGCTAACATAAATGGCGTGTTCCTGGTGAAAGAGCACTACAGAGTTCCTTCTCCGACGAAAAGAAAGTGGTTGGAACAATCATGTACTCCCTTTTTCGACTATATTCAATGCCTGTGATCACCACTTATATTCGCAACGTGCTTACGGCTTTGTGCTTTTTCACCAGGCGAATTGGATAGGTTAGAGAAGAAAGTCCTTGCTGCTGTGTGCTGTTTGCTCGTTTGTTTGTTTGTGGCGACGTCCGCTCCCTTTAGATTATCCGAAAAGAGTCTGAGCGTGAACAGGTGTCATGGCAATAAGCGACTACCCTGTGCGCTATTGCGATAATGTTACATGACTGATGGCAGTTTTCAGCACAAAGTACCAGCAGAGCTACGACTCAGTGGCTGCCCTCAATTGGCTGCACATCATGTGTTCCAACTTCACAATGCTCTGTGCTTTCAACGCCCAATGACTCGTGTTGCGAGAATGAAGGTTAAGCTGACGTCTTGACTCATTGAGACGGTGCCCGACGAGAGATTCTTCAAGGTTCCACGGGTTCCTTATCCGAGTTTCTTTGACGAAGAGACAGGGGGGACACGGCGACTTTAATCCACCTATCACCAACCTTTTTGATGCTTGGTCATTTTAGGTTGAGCTTTGGCATCGAGTAAAATGGTTTGAAGGTTTAAGAGGAAAATTTTATTTCTCGAATAAATACCGCTCATGAGAACCAAAAAAAAATTTACGCCCAACAA
>MU617552.1:0-10920 GCA_025201705.1 Dissophora ornata
GCAAATTTTATTATTGACAAGAACGCAGGATCTGTTTCGATGAAGACGCACCTTCCACGACTTTCCTCTGCAATTAGATGTTATGCGTTATCGGCCCCTCGCCTCGCCACTACCCAGGCAATCATGCAAAAAAAAGGACCACTCACATTACAACACCTGAAAACCCCCTATTTCGATGTTTTCCAACCGCTTTTCCTTTGTATTGTGTTTTTTTTTTCTAAGATGCGTTCTAAACCATGCTCATTACTAGTCTATCCAACTTTGATGTAGAATAAAACAAAAATGTAATCTAAAAAGGAGATCCATCGCGCGCACGCTTATTAGAAAAAGTAGTCGCGATAGAGAACGAGGTAACAACGAAAAAAGAAAAGAAAAACAAACGAACAAACGAAAAGAGCGGAGAAGAGCATTGAAGCGTTTTTCGGCAGACCTGGGACAGATAATTGAATGTAGAAGGGCTAAGAAGGAAGGTAAAAAAAAATATCACGAAAAACAAACAAACAAAAAAAAAAAGAAAATATAGTACCCTCCAAAGGCCTTGACGAGTTATGTAATTGTGTCAATCCTTGCTTTGAGAGGCAATAAACGTCGAAAAAAGAGATAACAGATGAAGAAACGAAAAAAGAGAGAGAAGATTCCGTTGCCGGTGTCAAATGTCCCTGAAACGGCAGATCGATCGAGATGTGGGGTCGTCATCATCGATCGCGTCTTAGTCATCTTCTTGTTCAAGGGGGAGGGATCCCGTTAGAGTAGAGTAGGGTTTCCATGCTTTGGAACCGGTTGTGTTATCGGGATTGTTTTCTTGATCCCGGGGTTCCACGGAAAGGTAGGAGGGTCGAGGTGAGACGAGGGATCGAAAGCGGCAGGGGCATGGATGTCATTTAGACAAGGAGGCCCAAGGAGTCGTTCACCTGAAGTCCAAAAAAGTTGTTCAAACATGATTATGGCGGCTGGAAGGCAGCCCCTAATCTCAGGTCGCGGTCCATCCAATCTCAGTCTCATCGGCAGCGCCATTCTCGGCAGACAAGCCGCAGACACTTCCACGAACAGTAAGGTGGCGTCGGAGTCCGTCCTGTCGCGAGAAGGGCTTGCTGCAAGTGGGGCATCGGTAATTGCGCTCGCCCTTGTGGACCGACGCTTCATGGCGCTGGAGGTCGTGCTTGCGAGAGAAGCGCTTGCTGCAGACAGCGACCGAGCAGACGAAGGGGCGGACCTGGAGAGGATCATGGGTCCTTTCATGCGTGTGCAAGTTAAAGAGACGCGCGAATTGGCGATCGCAGCCAGGATGGATGCAGGAGAAGCGCTTGGCGGCGACGGCCTTCTTGGTTTTAGGGGATCTCTTCTTCCCCCCATAGGGACTCGCCAGCTCTGGGCGAGTCCTCTTGAAGGGAGAAGCCGAGGCGACATTGTCGTTGCTAGAGCTACTACCGCCCGAAGTGAAAGAGGCAAGCGCCTTGCGCTTGAAGCCGGACATGCCGGTGGCAGCCGCCAGGGGTCGCGAGGGAATAAACTCGTCGTCGTCCTCATCATCACAACTGTCTTCCGACGAAGAAGAGTCGTTCTCGTTCTCGTAGTCCTCTTCATCATCCTGCTCCAAGTCATCATACGTGGCATCGAACGAGTTGTTGCGGCTTGCGGTGGCGTGAAACAAAGAAGTCTGGCTGGAGGAAATGGCTGGGGAAGAATCAGAAGCCATGATTTCCTGCAGATAATCAACCTCGTGTTCCTTGGCGGACGACGCCATGAGCAGCGTCGCAGGCTCAATGGTGTTGCCGTTCTGGTATGCACCCTCTAGAGCAGCCGCAACGTCAAAGTTGAGCTCGGGGAAGAGCGAGAACGCGCCGGGATGGCTGTTGCCGCAGTCGCCACTACCGTGGCCGGACGAAGACGACGAGGACGTGCCAAAAAGGGCTTGGTTCGCTTCGGCGTGCGCGCGTTCGTTATCCAACCCAAAATCGCCCAGATAAGGGGTCTCGTAAGGGGTGTCGAGATAGGACGAGAAAGGCGTGTCCACCAGCGACGGAATCGAGTGCTGCTGGGCCATGAGACTTGCGCAATCGCCATTGCTTTCGGGATTCTCATTTAGGTGAATCAGGGCGACACTGGGAGCGCAGTGACCACCGTTCGAGTCATCCAGATAGGCGGAGAAGCCGTCAAATCCAAACGAGTTGTTGGCCCTGTTGTTCTGCTCAACCAAGTCCAAAGACGGAGTTTGCGGGGTACAGAGGGGGTTGGTGAGGGTGGGATTGGGGGCCTGCTGCTGTTGCTGCTGCAGGTGGTGGCGTTGTTGGTACTGAAGCAATTGATGCTGTTGCTGCTGTAGCTTTAGGCTCTCAGCAAAGAGGGGATAGTCGAACGAGGACTCGTCGGCCTCGAAGAGGCAGAAGTCCCCGCTAATGGTGTTGATGGTTGCGGGCATGATGTTGTTTTCGACGAGAAGAGACTGAAGGAGAGCAGAGGCTTCAGAGGGAACACGGACGACGCGAGGGCTGGCAGCGGGGGTGTTGGCAGCAGAGGCCGGGGTGCTGGAAGTGTTGTTCTGGGGGCTGGAGTGGGAGAACATCAAATTGCAAGGAAAGGTGATTTTTTTTGATTTTTTTTTTTTTGTTGGAGAGAGAGATGTGAAGTAGATTCGGCGAGTTTTATTGGGATGGATGGAGCTGAAATGGTCAGCGTTGAATGTGCGCTGCTGTTAAGAGGGCTGTGCTGAGGAATGAATGGCCAATGGCAGGTGCACTGTTCTGTGAATCGCGGCACGAATGGAAGAGCGATGAAGAGCGAAGAACAAAAAGGACAGAAAGCAGAAAGAGGAAAAAAAAAAGGCAATTTTGTTGGCGATGGGCCGTATTTGTACCCATCCAGACCATGGGCTGCTCCGTGGGCGTCCTTTTTTCGCCTTCTGCGGCAGCACATGGGCTGGCGAGGGAGGGGCGGCATTGGTCGACGGGTGAGGGGTGGCGTTGGTCGACGGGGGAGGGAAGGGCCTTCGGCGGGCAGTCGTGGGCACTCATTTGGCTTACTGCTCAGCGCTGTTACCCTGGGCAAAAAACTGGGCATTGCAGGTGTGGACACACGACCGACCCAGACCGATTATACGAACGAAGACGCATACTCGATCCTGACAGCATGCACAGAGTACACGCTCGCGAGGACGAGTGGTGTTTGGTCCGAACAGAGGAAAAAAAAAAAACGACTGCGGCGTGTCGCATATCTTTTTTTTGCGGTACTGTAGACAAAGCAGGTCCTCTCTCTTGATTGCTCGGCAGCCCTCGCCCCCTCTCCCTCCTTTGTTGTGTTCGGTGCTCATTGTTTGGACACGCCGTTCTATCGATTCTCAGGCAGTGTCTTGGCAGAGCCTGAGAGCCTCCGCATCATGGCACAACAGTACCGACATCTCATGTGTGCTGATCGGTGGCAAACAGGGGCCGGTAGGCGGACCAATTGTGTTCGTTCCAATTGATCGGGAGTGTCTGGCGACAGCTTAATGAATTTGGAGAGTCGAAAAATAAATTGGGGAGAATCAATTAAAAAAAACGAAGCGCCCGTCGCCGAGGAGGTGGAGAGATGGGTTTGCGGGGGAGGCTCCAGACGTGTAATTAATCGACAGACCTGAATAGATGGTGTGCATGGAGAAATGGGGAAAAGACAATCGTGTCGTTTTCTGACACGCAGGGCGACACCCTCCCCCTTTGATATTGCTGCTGCAAAAAGTTCTGGTGTAACGTGCGAAGACAGGGGGAGTAGAATCGACTGAATTGTATACTGTACACTTACAAGGAAAAAAAACGCAGTATGCAGTAGATGCATCGCCACACGAGCGATCATCACGTTCTTGTTCCTGCCTGTCTATGACATCCTTCTTCTCCCTTTATCGCCACCAGATGCAATCAAACGTCACCATCGTCATCGCGGGTTGTGCAAGGAACGAATTCAAGACTTGGCCCGTGCATAATCCGTTTCGCGGTGTTTGAAACATCGACGCGCCCTTCTTTTTTACGATGATGCAGCGTGGACTCGACGATGTTTGCAACAGTATTGATCTCTAAGTGAAGGCGAGAACGACAATCCTCATTGTCAATGCGAATAATGAGGTCCGAGGATCAAGGGAAAGTCTGAGGTTTATTCATGGTCGGCTTTCTCGAGAAGGAGGAGAGAGACGTGCCTGTATAGAGGCTCTACACAAGTTGCGGACATTCGAATCACTGTATGGGCGGTCATGTCATGCATGAGCTTGTACATTTCACTGGGACAGGAGGTGTATGCTCGTGGTCATTGACAGAGAGGGTAGCACAACAAGAAAAAAAAAGCAGTGGAATTGAGGCTTTATTTATGCGAGACAGGGTGCTGTCATTACCCTTATTGTACTACCAGAAGAAGCTTGCGCTCTTTTCTCTTTGTCAGGGACTGACCATTGGGCTGTGGGCGCATGATGGTGGCGTTTAGGGGTTGTGCCACAAGATGGTTCGAAGTACGTATGTCTCAGAACTTTGACTTCTTAACACGCATGTTTGCTCAATCAACCAGTCAAGGAGTCCTAGGCACAACACACACAATGGTCTATGGCATGCCCTGGAAGTTTGCAGTGGTGCAGGCACCGTACCAATACAATTGATCCGCAGATGTGGAGCTGGTCTCATTTGCCAATGACTCGTTTCTAGGTTATGTGGCAGAACTCTTCACCAAACTGACTAGCGCTCATTTCTCGGATCTAGTGGGATTGTCCCAGGAGAACGAAACCGCAAGTAAAATGGTTTCCATCATAGAGTCGTTTCTGTTAGTCCGAATGTGGAGGTTTCCGTCCTAAAAATCATCCTCAATGAGGCACCAGTACACCAAGGTTTCCGAGTTGAAATTCTCAGCGCTATGGTTCGATCTCGAGGGGTCAACGGTGAATCTGTTCTCCATGTGCGACCGAAATGCAGAAGTCGGTGCTTGACACGCTTTAATGGTAAGTTTAGACCTCGCTTGGCCTGGTCCTGGCGCAACTACATCTTCCTCATTCTCATTCTCATTCTCACCATTTTCACCGTAATTGGCATTGTGCTCCTCGGACGTTCACCCCCAGCAAGTTCGACAACATCTTTTCCTGCTGCTGCAGCTGCTGCAGGTCGCAACGGAAGCTCAGGAAAAGGAGGGACAGTATACCAGTCTACAGATCAGCTACTGTTTCTGTAGATCCACTTCGTCTTGTCGGCTATTTCACCTGTCGGTATTTTGAAAGCATAGTTTTGCATGAAAAATTCCTTGGCTTGACCATTCTCCGCTGCCTGCCTTAGGTCGTCTATGTCTATAGTCTTGGGGTCGATTAAATACTTAACACCGTTCTCGTTGTCCGCAAATCCCCGCAGGCCGTTCAATTCCTTTGCTAGGTCCACCGTAATAGTCTTACGAGATTCCTTGTCGGACATCGTGCCTAAACCAGGACAAGAGATTCATCTGGTGTCAACTTAAGCCTGCAGCCATCACTTTTACCTTATGCATTTTTGAACTTTACCTTGGAACAATGACTTTAATCGAATTCAGGATGAATAGTGGTCGGACTTTCAGACAGTGTTATGGAAAGGGATGTTATGATACAACGTGGAATTGGCAGTATTTATATTCCTTCTGGACTGCTCTAGTAGCAATTCCCACAAAAAAGGGTTAAATTAATCATGTGGACGCGGATGTCGTTCCGGAGAGGAGTTGTGTTATTTCACAAAATGGAGGCAGTAAAGAAAAACAGGGCTTTAAGACTTTGTAGACTCAACACTGGCTTGCGGTCGCCAAGCGTTCACGGTGGCGTTGTTTTTTGATCCTTCGACAGTCGAACAGCATAAACATTTGCCTTCCCCTGCACTCCATAGTCCGGTTTATATACCCGATATCTACGCTGCATATGCGCACTGTGCTTAGAAATATCGCCATTGCCTGAAGACCTGGCTAGTTCGCAATACTAACAATTCTTACGCCGCTTAAAGCCCAAGATGCCACAGTTGCTTCCTGGGGACTTCCTTCTGGTGAATTTAAGAACTAATAAAGAGTAACGAGAACGGAGGGATGCAAATACCTATGAAACTGGGCGAAGCCGAAGAGCGGGCTTACTTCCGGTGTTTGCGCAGACACATGCACTGGATTTTTCAACGGTGTTGCACTCGACGTTACCCAAGATCCGAAAACTGGTGTTCAGCGTGGAGGATGAACGAGAGAGATTCGATGCCGCGTTGTCCGCATATAGGAAGGACGTCGCTGCTGGAAGAGCTTGAGCTTCTATAATTCCCTGGCATTTGGCTTATTCGAATGGTCCGTTCTTGGGCATTGTGTCAAAAGATTCGTGCGCGCGAGAAAGATAGGCAATGGTGCTGGAAGCGGATCACCTTTATTTTAAAGTTTTAAGGTTTGTAGAAAGTGATGTAGAAAGACTGGAATGTCACGAAGGGGTAACATAATAATAGTAATTTTAAAATGTCAGATTGTATGTTGCAAGGATGGTTGCCATTCTCTGTTCTTTATCTACGGCAGCGTTCTTCCTGGGGCGAGGGCTGTTGAGTCGAACGGCGTTCTTGCGAAGCGAATGGGAGGTTGCTGGGAGGGCTTCTCTCAAAAGGCCTGCGGAGGACAGCTATATTGCGCAGAACATAGCCGAAGTTAGTCATCAACAAGCATTTACATGGCCCCTCCACTATTTCATTCCGTACCTGAGTTAGTCGACCTCTGTTCCTCCCTTTCGCGGACGGTGTTGTGAACAAGGATGTCTTGAAAACCGTGCTGCTCCTCACGGAAACTCTTCAGCTCCTCACGGAAACTCTTCAGCTCCTCACGGAAACTGTTCTGCTCCTCACGGAAACTGTTTTGCTCTTCACGGAAACTGTTCTGATCGTCGCGGAAACTCTTCTGATCTTCGTGAAGTCTCCGCTGCTGTTCTGCGATGGATTTTAAAGTACCATTTATGTCAATCATATCGGCTCCTTGGCGACCAAGATGGTGAACCATGCTCATCATGGTCCAAATAACCTGCTGTGTTTCCGCGGCCAACTGGGGAAGGTGTGTCTGCGGCATTGATGGTATATGAAGGCCTGACCCGCTTGACATCGACATGAGGTTTGGAATGCCGGTCGTCCCTTGAAACTGCAATGGCTGTGGGATTGGAGTGGTTGATGTGGCCTGCATTGCAGGCAAGGGTCTGCAATGCATTGTATGGTGTTTTCGTACAGTTTTGCGTGCTTGTATCGCACTAGAGCATCTTGGACACCGAAACTTCATGTTTGCACTAGGATTACGTCTATATTCGATCTCCTCCCCGGTCGTTGGGCATGACATGATCTCAGGCTCGTTGTCGTGATGCTCGTGTAAATGGGCCACCTCTTTTTTCGTCAACGTCGTAGGATGTTTGCCGGTGATGTTTTCGGCGCACTCAAAGTACGAACACACCAAATTGTCATGCACCACTCTTTCGCTCCTTTCTGAATAGCTGCTTGTTGCACGGCTCCTCGGTGTAGCGTCTTTTGCCATGCTGTTGACTGTGGGGTGTGTGAGGTTGTTGATGAGAAACACTGTGTATGATGCCTTGAGAGAGAAAAAAGAGAGAGCAAGGCGCAAGAGGAGGCAAGTCGTTTCCGTTCTATCTCTCGTCCCTCTGGGGGGCTTTTTTAGGTCTTGTCTCCTAGGTCTTGTCGCTCGGCCCTCGTCCCCTTGGTTTATTCTTTTTTACCGCAGGTCTTGTCCCTCGAGTCTTCAATGCAATTGACATTCGCCTTGTCTCTTGGCCCTCGTCCCCTTGGTTTATTCTCTTTCCCGCAGGTCTTGTCCCTCGAGGCTTCAATGCAATTGACATACGCCTTGTCGCTCGGCCCTCGTCCCCAAGGTTTATTCTCTTTCCTGCAGGTCTTGTCCCTCGAGGCTTCAATGCAATTGACATACGCCTTGTCGCTCGGCCCTCGTCCCCTTGGTTTATTCTCTTTCCCCTCGAGGCTTCAATGCAATTGCTTTCTTTAACATGCGCTTTGTCGCTCGGCCCTCGTCCCCTTGATTTATTTTTTTTCCTCTCAGGTCTTGTCAATGCAATTGCTTTCCTTGACATGCGCCTTGTCGCTCGGCCCTCGTCCCCAGTCTCGTCTCTCTCTGGTCTCGTCCCTCATGTCTATTATACACTTAGGTCTGGGTCTATGTATTCCTTCAGGTCTTGTCCCTCTGGTCTATTCCCTCTGGTCTTTTCTCTCGAGACTCCAGTGCAATTGCTTTCCATTATCATGCGCCCTGTCGCCCGGTAAGCATTATCTACGACGAGAGCCAACGCGATATCGACTTCTCACCAACACATTGGAACACTAACCTCAGATCTATACGTCAGATTTCAGGCACGGACCATGTCACTAATCTAACAAGGTTTTCAAGAAAGGTTTATCGTTCTTTCGCCACTCTGGGTCGGTAATGGGACGTGTAAGGCATTGGCCGACAGATTATGATTATTTGATCGACCGAAATAAAGGAATAAGCACGACGCACGACGCCATGCTTGTTGTCATCAGCGCAATGGCTGCCAGAAAGTTAGCTTTGAGTTGGCGTGCTTTCTGTACCTGTGAGGCTACATGCATGCTGATATGTTTCCTAGAATATTTGGATATGCTGATTAATACATTGCACCTCCTGCTGAAGCTGTTGCGACTGCTTCTCCAACTCCTGTTGCCGCTGCCGCCGCGGTAGCTGTAGAACTGCGAAATAGTTGACGCTATCAAGTCGCGCATTCTCCACAGCATCAACCAAACCAGGCAGGTCATTGCCAAAGTCCTTCAGTGATCCCTGATCCTCCTCCATAGTCTCGAGCAGATTCAGCTCTAGTGCCCTAGCATGCGTCGTGATGTCACATGTTCTGAATGCTTCCAGTGTAGCCCTGTATTCTGACGAGTAGTGGATTTCCATGAGTCTTGATATTTGGCCACTCCTCCATGTTTGTGAAATACATTTTGTGCCGGGTTTAACCTGGGAGCACTCAAAAAGACTAAATAAAAAAGCCTTAACACCATATACAACTGTGTTTTTAAATCAGGCGGTGTCTTGCCCCCACGTAAACAGAAGGCTAGACCGTGGATATTACGCGAGGTATCATGAAGCTTTGTGTTGCGGCTTTCTGAAGAATAGTCTGCGAAGTCAAGTCGTCGAATGTTGATGGCCGCACGATCCCGGATATATGTCATGCGCGAGTGCTAGCTTGGATGCTCCACTTTCCAAAGTATTCCCATCATCCTAAAAAATCCACATGATATGAGAGGCTATGTAGAGGGATGGCCATGCCTGACCTGAGAGTAGTTCCTCTTCTGCAATTTGTAAAGAAATGATCTTCCAAAAAATACATACTCAGGGTGGGTTGGTCTGGTGAACACACTTTGGGGCCTGTCCACTGGAATAATTCTAGATCTCACTAGGACAAAATCGCCACGATCGAACTCTTCCAGCCCTGGGAAGGTAACGCCAAGTTCAGGCAGATCTTTTATTGCTGCAGTATATACGGGATTATCCATGGATATGATAAACGCAGAGGCAGTGGTCATATCCGTGATGCCGCCATCGGACAAACCGGATAGCTGCTCGAACGTGCTCTTGACCCCGGAGAAGTAATTTCCAATATCAAGATTATTTACCCATTCTGTTTTTTGGTATAAAACACCAAACATTCTTGAGACAGGTGATGCTGCTGATTCAAAGGTTGAGACAAAGCTGGAAGGTCGGTGAGAAGGAGTTATTGGCGTCATATTCTCGTTATCCGATAGATTGGCCCTTGTGTTCTCTACTGGTTTTGATGTTGAATCTAAAGTAGAAGGCTGGCGAAAGGCATTGCATCTTCGTAATCTGATAGATTTGCTTGTGCATCAACGTCGCTCTCTCCAAGTAGCTTAGTGGGCGAAATTGGGCAGATCAATCTGACGAAATGAAAAAGGATTGTGCAGGGCCAAAAAAAAGTGACATGTCCGATATTCCTGCTGCCAATATTTGTTAGCCAATCACGCATTAGTAGTGCCGACCAAGGATTGAAGAGCAGATTGAACTCATGAAAGACGACCTATGAGGATTGTAGCTTTGTTGGCCAGACGCCAACTCCTTCGAGGCGAAATGTCTAGGCACTTGCTTCAGCACGTATCTTCACGTTATCTCTTATGGCTTTGGAAAGTTCACACGCAAAGGTTTCCTGCTCGATTTGTCGAGAAGTTGCTGTGCGCGTTTCTGAAGTACAGGAGATAAGTAGACCAAGACTACAAACGTGCTCTTTGCTATTGTCACCTGCCAAAGGCGCATGCCAACGAATGGTGAGTATGGACCATGCACTCGCGCCTATCACATTTTCTAATTTTTTCTCTCATGTTGTGTTTTCATGGACCCGGCTAGAGGACATTTCTTCTGTCTCTTTCTCAGCGATAGATAAATAAGTTCAATGCACTGTGAGAGATGCATTCGCGGTCAAGAATCTAGAAGATCGACGAGGTGGGTACGCTCGGTGAGGCTGATGGCCTTGGATCTTCGTCGGCGTGCTTGCCGAACCCAACGTCAACCGCCCTCTGTGAATTCGTCAAGGATACTTGGTCCAGCAGCTCTCAGTCGCAAGTCAATCCGCAAGATTATGCGTAGAAATGGATATCCAATACAAGCAATTTTTTTTTGGACATGACATTTTGACGACCCCTATGTGATTCCCGTGTAAAGCCGTCCTACATCGAGCCGGCAGTGAAGGACAAAGTCCTCCAAAGGCGAAGTCGACCAGTTTTTAATGGATTTGCCTCTGGTTTGCGCGCATGAGTGAAAAGACGTTCCTTTCATTATCCCCTGGAGCACCATCCACTTCGGGAGTTGGTGTGGGAAGCAATGACTCGAATGGTCGGCGAGCTCCATAGGACGAGGGGGTCGTCAAAATGTTATTTTCTTTTTTGGACGTTTTCTTTTTTTTTTTTT
>MU617553.1:0-10895 GCA_025201705.1 Dissophora ornata
TTTCATTTCCTGCCAGGGACGGCGACTCTCACAAGCCATGGTCGCTCACAGATCGCAGACTGAACAAACACACACACGCACACACACACACATGCATGCGAGGGAAAAGGCTGCAGACGTGTGTTTGGCCACCCAACACCCCTGTTGCCATCCCCACGAGGTCGTGCTATTCAAGACTACTGTTGCCCCTGTCTCGCCTGTCGGTGTAAAAATATAAAAAGGCCACAGACAAACAAACTGGTCAGGCTGGCAGCAGGGGCAGACACAACAATGATTATAATCCTCTCAACATGCAGCATCACCGCCTGCGTAACCCGTCGTTATTCTCAGGAGCAACGACGGGCAAGGGACGGATACAAAGGCTGGCGAGAATCAAGAGAGAGCGATTATCGTCTCTTCACTTCTCTTCTCTTTTATAACGTTTAACGCCACGAATCCGAAAAACAAGTGACGCGCCTTAAACACCTTCCCTTCAGCATCATCACCATCAATCCTCCTCCTCACCCCCTCTGTTAGTCTATCGCTGCCTCCTCCATCCTCCCACCTTGCATCTGCAGCCTCTATCCAACCTCAAGCTCGTAAAGAGGACACGCCTTTCGACCTTTTCTTCCAGTTCAGGCAGCTCAACAACACCTTAATCACCATGCGGATCCAGTGGTCAGATCTCAAAACTTTTGACATCATTGGGTCGGGCTCCTTTGGGAGAGTTTTCCACGGTGACCTCCTCGGCACCGAGGTTGCCATCAAAGAGTGTGTCCGGTCTGACTCCCGAGCTTTTGATGAAAAGTATTTTAAGCGAGAAGTAGATATCTTGAAAGAGTCCAGGCACCCCAATATTGTTCAGGTAACATTCATCCTGACATCCGCCCGTTCTCCTGCCCACTTTTATAAACGCCATAGTGTCCATTTGAACAATTCACTCAAATCTTTTTTTTCCCCCTCCACAGTTCATGGGTATTTGCAAGCGCAAGAAGCGGTTCTATATTGTCACAGAGTTCCTGCCTTTGGGAAACTTGCGGCGTGTACGTAGTAGGCTTTTCACTCAATCCTCACTTTGCCTCCATGTCGACTATCCAACTTCTGATGCTCATGTCCATTGAAACTGCTCCCTGTTAGTGGATCCAAGACGACACAAAAGAATTTGGTTGGGATACTCGGATCAGTTTCGCCATCGACATTTCGTTGGCTCTGGCGTACTTGCACCACAAAAATATTATTCATCGGTAGGAATTTTGAAAGACGGAAAAGGCTGGATTGTCACAAAAAAAAAAAAAAAAAAAAAAAATGTCACGGCTGTGCCCCTATTTTCGTGGTGTTTGAACACATGAACAGTCGGTTTCCATGCTATCCAACGCCTTGTTTTGATTGTACGCACCATTTGACAAACACTGTATTGCCATTCTTTTGGTCACAATGTAGAGACTTGAAGGGCGAGAACCTGCTTATCTCCGAAAACATGCGGATCAAGGTACGGAAAATCAAAAGAGAATAAACCCCAGCACTAAAATAAAAAAGAGAGGGGAAGGCCGATGTTAACTATCAGTACCACCGACTTGAATAGGTGTGTGACTTTGGGTTCAGTCGAGTAGAGGCAAGGGATGACGACGAAATGCGCAGGATCAGCTACTGTGGGACAGACGGATACATGGTATGAGGAAATATATCATCTGCATCTCGACACGTCCAAAGAACTGTTGAGGATCCACAACTCTTACTCATGCAAGACTTTTCTTTGGCCCATATTTAAGGCTCCCGAGATCCTGCTGGGCGAAGACTTTGACTGCAGCGTCGATGTCTTCTCATTTGGGATCGTTCTTGCAGAGATGATGGCTCGACATGTTGTCGACCCCCAGCACTTTCAGCGTCTTGCCCCGGACATGAGTGTCTCTGCAGACGAAATCCTATTTCGTGCCCAACCAGGATGTCCAGTAGAGCTTGGCGAGTTGGCGGTCCATTGCGTGCAGTCTCTACCACAGAACCGACCCAAACTGCGTCAGATCGTCGAACATCTTACAATGATTGAGAATGTTGATATCCATGTGGGAACAACTCTAGTGGTAGCACCCTCTGTGGCCAGGGCGGCCCGGAATATGATGCAGAAAAAAGAAGCTGCAGCCAAACGATTCCAACAGCAATACGAACAGCACTCGGAAGAGCAGCACGCGTACCCTACGGAGCTACAACCTCACCAATTTTATCCAGAGGCGAGTTCGAGTGTTCGAGGCGAGGCCCAAACATGGAGGATGATGGACGAGGAAAATGCGTCGTCACGAATGACAGAGAGTTCTACCATCGGATCACAGAGTACTTTCAAAGGCAGACGTCGGAGAGGTGCAAGGACCGGAGAGCGGGAGCAAAGTATCGACGCAGGAAGCTCTACCATACCATTAGTTCTTGAAATTCGACGCCACGCAAGAGAACAAAGTGATATTAGCAGTGAGGACCTGGTTAGAGATGGAAACAACTCGTTTGGAGATGACGACGAGACAACATTCAGGATGCCACTTTGGGATAGTATCAATTCTCCGCACAACCTGCAGCAGCTGAGACAGTGGCATGGTTTCGAATCAGCTCGCGCCTCGACAACCGATGGTGAGCCAGATCTTCGCTCCTGGGATCAAGAGCGCCATCGCGGAGTAGGGAGTCAGGGACTGTCGCAACTCAGTAGTATACAGATCGACCTCAATAGGGATGACGACGACGATGGCAACTACGACTTCGAAAGTGACGGATCAAGCAATGGAGGCGATTATGACAGCGAGGACCAGGATTCGCTATTCGACGAAGACAGCGATCTAGAGACCCACAGCCGATCTCATAGTAAACCCATGGATGATTACGAGTTTAGTAGTGACAGCGATGAATCACTGTCATCGACTTCGTTGACTGAGAGTGTTGTCATAGCGTTAGATACTCTCGAGATACCGGACCCGCTTGTGACCGAACTCCAGGAGATACCTCCAGGAGCTATGCCTTTGGATACCAGTGGAGGGCGTGCAATAGAGGCAACAACAACTGCAGCTAAATCCTCGGCTGCGTCCCCTCGGAATGGCGAGGATGGAGGCAAGCTATTCAGGAAACCAAGTTTAATCTCTCGGCTTTTACCACCAATTCCAACCTCAGAGAATCCGTGGACATCGGACACAGCCTTGCAAAGTGAAATCGCCGATGGAATCAACCAGCTTATCACAACGACCAATCGAAGCTCTGTTGATGCAACAAAGGGTGCGGCAGTAGTCGCTACAGATAATGATTCGTCTACACCACCAGCACCTCCATCAAAGTCTAGCCTTTTATTAAGGACAAACACTATCAAATCACTTCGACGACTTGCATCTGGCACGGATCCAGTGTCAGCTGAAGAAAATGAGCAGAACCGCTCTGCACCAACATCCCTGACAGAGGCAATTGTCCAAGTATATCAACAGTCATCGCCATCTACGGTAGACTCGGCTTCCACATCAGTAGCCACATCACAGTCCTCGTCTTCGTCTTCCTCCTCCTCTTCATCAACACCAAATGAGCTAAGCCCGGAAGTAGAAAAAGTGGACGCGTCCACAGGCGGCAACAGTAATGGCGCCCCATATAGAGGACTAGGACTGATACGCGGCATGTCTGACAGCGTCTTAGAAAGCACCTCCCACGCACTTGAGTCTGGAGGCACACTCACCAGTAATATCATTGCAGCCATGGGCGCAAAAACCTGGACCAGCGGGACAGGTGGCTTTGGGCAATGGATTGGTCAATACACACAACATGACGACCAGTCCGGGCAATCAAACCTCAAGAGGCACGCCTCACTCATGGAGGGAAAGCAGGCGACAAGAGATCTCCAACCCTTTGAAGGATTCGTCATAGAAGAAGGCGAGGAAGGGAGGAAGAATTTGGAGATAGGACAGGGAGCAAACAAGGAGAGCAATCACGCTGAACCGATGGCGACAGTTAAGAGACGGGCCCCAAAGACTATGACAGGATTCCCACATCGATTCTCGCTTGTTGTCTTTTCGACGCATCTGCTGCCAAAGTGTGATGTTTGTCAGAAGCGGTTGGGTGTTTTGCCAGGGTGGTCAGCGAAGCATCTTGAGTGCGACGGTATGAGTTATGTATTCGTCTCGTTGAATTGTTCAGTCCCAGAGGCTGATGCCATCACTTCTCTTCATCCTAACTTGCGTCCTTCCTTTAATAGATTGCGGGTATAAATCACATCCAAAGTGTGTGGCAAACGTAGTCAAGTGCTGCACTTCCGCCAGGAAATCAGGCGTATGGGAGATTCCAGTCTAAACTCATTACGATCATCAAATATAATTTTAAATAGAACACGTAGTCGCGCGTTGTGGTTTGTGTTTACTATGAAGAATACAAGATAGTTAAGACTAGGCGGAGTGCTGATTTACTCCCAGTGCTCCTCCCCAGGAGCAACCTCGCGCTGTGACACGTCGACTGCAATGCGGCCCTTCGCATCCATCGTTGCAGAATCCGTCGTACTCGGCAACCCCGCATTATTTAATTCCACCGCCTCCAACTCTGCAAACCCCCTCGGGTCCTTTGGCAACCAGATGGGTTCACCCTGTTTCCAGAACGCCGGGTTCACATACGACAAGGCCTCGGGTACGACCCTTTCCGCTGCCTGATCAGACGACGACAAAAGGCTGTGATTGGCGCCTAGAACTTGTAGACTGGAACTCGCCCCAACGCCGCCGTATTCGGACTCTTGGCGGTTCACCAGACGTCCATGTTTTGACAGAGCCAGTGTAGTCGTCGCGGTTATTGTTCTAGGTAGCGCCCCAGGTGCAGTGTTTGTCTGCATAGCAGCAGTAGGAGTAGCAGCAGTACTTAGGGCATCCCCCGCAACACTTTCTACACGAATAGATGGCAGAGGCGACTGGCTCGAATAATGCGATCGGCGAGAGTCAGAAGACTCATCGCGACGGTGTGCTGGTGCATTCCGCGGTGCCGATGCGGAATCCAACCTGGGCGACGACCTTGCTGGTGTATTAGGTGTATAAATCTCTTTGGTTTCCGGCTCCAGTCGCGGTGATGACGTGGGATCTTTATATGGCGCCTTCTCACGAATAGATTCCTGAGCAGGGATAGGGTTCACCTTTTCAGCGTCGCTGGTCTGCTCGTATTCCTTTTCTTCTGCATCGATATCCGTTGTTATTCTGGTGACACTAATCTCTCCCGCCTCGGCGCTTGTCCCTGTTCCCGATCTTGTCCTTACTCCAGCGCCTCCTATTCCTGTACCTGTGCTTAAACTAGCAGCAACGATTCCCGAAGCGCTGGAGCTATCCACACGGATCCCATTCATGACAGCAGTGATGCCTCGGGTGTCGAACGCCTCGACAGGGAGGTACTTGATAAGTGGTTTGAAGACGTTGTTGCGACTGATGATGATGGCCATGAGGCTGAGAACGAGAACGATGAACATGACAACGGACTGTCCGACTGCCTTTTGGAGGACGAAAAGGCCAAGCATGACTATTTCAAACAAGATGACACCGACATAGATCTGGTCGACGATTCGCGGGAAAATTAGTCCGCCAGAATCGTATGGCTGGCGGTATACGTAGATGAACATGTGGCGGAAGGCCAGGTAGAAGAGACCAAAGTAGATCACCATGAATGGTAAAATGAGAGGTTGGATGGTCGAATAGAGCAGACCTATAGGATGCGAAGAACGGGCAAGGAGGTTTAGAAACGTACTTGACATATTCTGACCAAGCACCATGCATAGAAGCTAGCTTACCGATCGAGAATGCAATAGTGTGCACAGGGATTGTCATTCCCCAATCAACAGATCCCATCCCCGTCTCGGTCGCGAACATCCGGCGTGGGGTCGAGGATAGCTTCTTAAAAATCATGTACACGATCAGAGGTCCAATTTGCAGTAGCATAAGCGGGATTTGGATAAGCGACAGGAGGATATAGGTAAGGAAGAAGGTTGATGCCTGGGGGAGTGATGATGCGAGCATCACCATGATATTGTTAGGATTATCCTTGATCGACTGCACCGCTGGAAATATGCCATTAGCGAGTGTGCTGACAAGCAGTACATGGACGACCTAGCATCCAATAAAGCGGAAGACAGTAGCTTAGAGAATAGCTTTGATAATGCCACGTGCCGATGCAATGGTGCCCTGAGCTAAGATCACAAAGTGATCCCTTACGCTAAACCAGTGATAGGACGTGACGACGGCAAGCGTTTTTCGGGTGCTCAAGACCTCCCCTCCGAAATGTGCAAGCACTGAGAGCAAAGGAATGGATGATTAGACGCCTTGCATTGGTTCAACCGAACACTAAAGCAGGATGACCGAGTCAAACTCACTATAAAGGATGATAGGCAGGAGCATCATCAAGACTGCCAAACCTATGGGAGGCAAGATACCCTGGATGATTCCCACCACAGCGTTAGGCAGGCTGTAAACGCCACTCAAGAACGGCGCATACCGAACGATTGTATCCAGATTTGCTATTGACGCCACAAATGCTACAGGAATAGTCCAAAACACTATCAGGGCAGTCTCTAGCAGTGTAGAGATCGTTCTCCTGATATTCCGGATCTTCAGATTATGATTCAGATTATCCCAGAGCACGTCCTTGGGATGGACCTCCAAAAGTCGTGGCCCCATAGTCAAAATTTTTCGGTGGACAACGGACTGAGTTGCCAGATGTGCGCCCAGCTGGTGATTGAACTGAATAAACGCAGCCCTCATCTTGTCCTTGTCTTTGTTTTCACGCATGACAGTTAGCCCCGCCTGCTGTCTTGCCAAGATCGAGGCGTTCATGTTGGAAAGTTCAGATCGATATGCCTGGATCGAGTCCACTTTCTCTGCTCCGCAACAGCTGGCAAACAATGACATGGGGAACTTGGCAGGACGATGGCGTGGTCGTGACTCTTGTGGGAACGACTCGTCAGAGTACACGAGCTCCTGTTGCCTGCTTCCATCTCTGTCATTTAGAGGATCAGTGGATGACTGCGAGGCTCGCTTGCCGTACTTTTGGTGATGCTTCAGTCTACTTTGAATCAGTGTACATTCGACGGCCTCAAGTTTGCCAGTGATGGCGGTGCGTTTGACTATATCCTTCTGAAGATCCGGTGCTGCATAGGCGAGCCAAATACGCTTGACACCGCCAGGGAATGCACCAAAAACGTCGTATAGACTTTGAACGTTATCTTCTCCCTTGGGGATGCCGCAAACGAGGATCGTGGTGGCTTGTAGGGACGCGGCATGGCGATTGCTCATGAGATAGTTCTGCCGACGGATAATGTATTGTCGGATGCTATACATCCCCAACGCGACTGTTGCAGCTATTTCCGTTTTTTCCCGCAACACAAAGTTCATATGTAGATGGGCGTCAAGAAACGCGGTTCCCAATGCAATCTACAAAAAGACTAGGTAATCCTTTATCTTGGATGAATGCCCTCAAACTTACCACAGAAAATAACCGTCAGAACCAAGTGTGCCCAAAGTCGGTTCTGATCTTCAATGTTGGCAATAGTGAATTGATTCAACCCGACCAAGTTCAACTGATTGGAAGAGTTCAATGGGATCAAGATAGGGATCCCCAATATTGCGAACCCAATAAACAAGAAAAAGGACGTGCCCAGAAACTCAATAAACATATAGGCGTCCAGGCCACAATTCTCAATGAACTCGAGTTCACTAAGTTTGCGTGACCCAAAGACCCAGCCGAGGAGACCCTCGGCCAACTCTACGGGTCTTTCACTCTCGGGACCCATGTATGTCTTGGGGCGGTAGACGCGTGGGAAATGCCGGCGGACAATTGCAAAGACAGTAAAGAGCGCGGCAGAAACTGCTACAGTGAAGATGAGGGATGACACGAAAGCCGAAACCGACGCATCTGAATTCTGTTGGTCCGCCATGAGGTGCTATAGTATAGGCTGCGGGGGGGGGGATATTCTGGTGGAAGGTCTCCGGAACAGTTCGTGGTGTTGGTGCAAGCGAATATCTTTTGAACAATGAGGAGGGGAGACTAAAGTACTATATAGAATAGGGGGAGGGGTACTCAGTAAAGGTAGCGGTGGAGTGGCCCTCGGCAAGCCAGGGTGCGGTTGCAACTTCAGGAAGTGGGAAGACAAAGAGGAGCGAAAAGAAAAGTAGATGTCACGCTGAGAGACGTCAATTTTATTTTGTGTCTAGCATATAAGCTGGGGAATGGACCCTTCCCTTGGTCAAGTTTGAGATTGTTGTCACACAAGGAATGAACATTGGTGTAAAAGGGGTTTGCGTGATCTGTACCTCACGACATGTGCACCGGTGTGGCGCGCGGCAAAGGCACAAGGCATTTTTGCTTGTGTGTCTATCCTAGGCGATAGTAGTCTATGTTGGGATTGACCTGTCTCAGGGGGGACTTACTTAAAATAAGGTCGATCATGCACGCTCTTCAATGGGTGCTGTCTTGCCTTCAATACTCGCGGGGTAACATGATATCATCACCACGCTACACTAGTGCTGTCGACGCAGGCATAGTGTCTTCACTCTAAACGACCGAACGGATCAAAAGGAAACGGAAGTATCGCTCGGCTCTCCTGTAAGCTGCTGTAGAACTGGAATCAGGACGGGCTCCTGCTTCCTGCCTCCTCTCGAAGGGAGGAAGAAGTAGCCCTATTGAGCATCACTAATTTCGCAGGAACGCAATGAGCGTCAGTTTGACCTGACAGCCTCCAGGTACCGTGTTCCTTTACGAGAAGTAATACGACTGAGAGATGTGTCCAGACTACAAAGTCTCACGCCACATTCCGGCATATATTTCAAGTCCTGTTTCTGATTCATCTCGACATATATCTCGATACGTTGCCATCATCCCTTGGACACCACCAATAGAAAATGGGTGGCAAATGATCGTCTTCATCTGCGCCTTGCTTGTATTTAGGAGACCTAATAGGCCCACGCGATTCCAGTGTAGTTATTTGGAGACCCGTTCCTGTTTGGACTGGAGATCTGTCCTGAATGTTGCCATCACTGATTCATAGCGTGATACGGCGCGGCTGCCATGCGACTGCAAAAACAGTATAAAGAAAGGCGTCACTCACCTCCAAGACAAATTTCTTCAGCTATTTGTCTATCGTGTTCACCTACCTACACATATACCACCAGAACACGCCATCCGACTCTTCTTTTTTGGTTTTCTACCCGCTCTCATATAATACTCCTACCATCATGCATAGCCCTGTTCTCCTCTTGACTTTGGCCACAGTTGCCCTCGGCGCCACAGTGCGGATCAAGTCTGATATGGCAAGCTCTGAATCCCAGAACCTTATCGCGGCGCTTAATATCGGTTCTAGCGGCGCTTCCAGGGCGCCCATCATTGTCAACCTCGGCTGTCTCCTGAATCCTAATGTCGCTGCTTCCAAGCCGCAACGTGAGGTCGTCATTGTCAGTCTCGACCACCGCTTCGACTTCGATGTTGTCTCGACTGGCAAAGTTGTTTCCCGCCGCAGTACGTAAAAAGAAAGACGCCCTCTCATGTGCTAGATTTCCTTGGGCAGTGAAGATACGTGAGTGTAGTTTTAAAACTTCATTCTATCCCTCTATCTCTTTCATTCAGGCGATAACCAAGACGATGGTGACGACGATGAATCTCAGAACGAAGATGGGCTAGAAGTGACGGGTGCTCATATCAAGGACGACGGCAATAACACCAACAATGAGAGTAGTAGTAGTAGTAGTAGTAGTGTTTCTGGCGACACATCTCCTTCGACTGACAAGAAGACCGAGGGAACGTCTAAAAATGGGCAGAAGCATTCAGCAGCTAGCCAAAGCTCGGCTGCCGTCACGGGACTTTCAACCCTCGGTATCCTTGTTGGTTCATTGTTCCTGTGGGCGTAGAGATGCAGACTTTCGCGAGTGTGGCTGCACTTAGACTTCCATTCGCACAAAAAAAAAAAAAAAAAAAAAGAGAGACATGCAGACTTTCACGCGGTCCAAAGAGATTAAATAATTCATGTGTACATTACACCAAAATGCTTGAGTCAACCGTCTGGGCAATTTAATTAAGGGAAGATATCACATAAATAGGGTGCCTGATTTTGCAGTATTCTAGAGCAGCAACTGGCCAGCAGCGACGACAGCTGCGACGACAGCTGCGGCAGCGCTGGTCATGCCAACCGTCGAAGCGGAGTTTCCGCTCTTTCCAGATCCAGTAGCGGCAGTAACACTACCGGTGCTGGTGCTGTTGGCACCGGTGGTGCTGGTGGTGCTGTTGTTGGTGACACCAGTCACAGCACCATTCATGGTCGCGAGGGTGATGTTCTTTTCCAGATAGGGGTGGGGGTCGTTCATGCAGGCCGAGACTGGCATGGTCTTCCAGGTTTTTTGGAGCTTGGGCAAGTTGGTGATCGCGGCCTCGACGGTGCTTTGGTAGAGCTCGTGCTCGAGGCAGATATGGCCGGTCGTATCCGTGGGTGCCTTCGCAACCCACGAGTTGAAAAGCGTGGCAATGGACGTCTGGGTAACCGCTGTCTGTTTGCTCGTGGGGTCCATCTCCCAGTCGTTGGTGTCGAGGTCCCAAATGACGGAGGTGTAACCCATCTGAGTCAAGAGGCCGCGGATACGGTTGTCGATATCACCGTAGGGGGGCTATTGGTCATCAAGAATTTTGTGTTGTCAGTAATTAATTAATTGCATCGATAAAAAAGGGCGAAACGAAACAGTTGGACAAAAATACACGGGAAACGGGCCAAAGGCAGGGCTCTCTTTTTTTTCCTTTTTTTTTTTGCTCTCATCTGAACTTGTTTCAACTATCAACAGCAGTTCAGACAAAAGTGATCTGCCAGCGGATTAATGTTCTTCAATGCGTTGCTCCGAAAGAGCAGCACGAGAAGGAGCATGGGAGAGGGAGCATGGGAGAGGGAGAATGGGAGAGGGAGCATG
>MU617554.1:0-10879 GCA_025201705.1 Dissophora ornata
AAAAAAAAAACTAGTGGCTCTTCAGTGTCCGCGGTTCCGCCGCGCTCTATATCCCCAAGCGCTACCAACCCCAGATCCACCCAACCGCCATCACAGGCGACTACAAGAATGGATTCGATAACGAGTTTGCATGGTCAGGCACCCAAGACTACTCATCACTCATGTCCATCGGTGCTGCCATCACATTCCGTAAACAGTACGGAGAGGATGCCATCATCTCTTATACCCACGCACTCGCCGTCGAGGGCGGTAAGGTCGTGGCCAAGATCCTAGGTACCCATGGCATGACCCCCGATGATCATCAGATTGGAAACATGGCCAATATTCGTCTCCCGATCAAGAACATTCATCATCCAAAGGTCAATGGTCAGTACTTTATGGACACACTCATGGATCGTTACAACGTCTTTGTACCTGCCTTCAAGCATGGTGATCATTGGTGGACCCGTATCTCGGCACAGATCTATCTGGAGCTTGAGGACTTTGTGCGATTGGGCAATATCTGGAAGGAGGTCATTGACGAGCTGAACGCAGAGTAGCTGCTAAATTGCTAAAGGATCAATTATTGTAAAAAATAAAACAGAAAAAGCAAAAAAGCAATATCATGCAATATACAATACTTTTAATATAAATAGCTATTGGGAAATGCCTGTGTTTTCGAGGTGTTCATGCACTCGCCCGCTCAATATATCCGCTCCATGATCGTCTCAACCGACACACGTTCGTCTGCATGCACCGCCATCATGTCATTCAAAAGCTTGAAAATCGACCCAGATGGATCCAGGCTTGGACTTCCTTCTGTTGCCGTGTTGCCGTCAGACACCGCTACGGGAGAGGGCACCCTAAAGTCCTTGGATGTCCACGAGTCTCCATTCTCCCATCCGCCAATAAGCGCCCATGCCTCGGCCTCTGTCCGGAAGAGGGGTCGACCACCGCTCAACACTTCATAGTATACGCAGCCCAGAGACCAGGTATCCATGCCTGCCTCTGCCGGGAAGGTCGTGTCGCCTGCGCGCCATGCCTCCAACAACTCGGGAGCAGTGTACGCTGCCGGAAGTGGGTTTCCACCAATCCGATCCAATCTCTCCTCAAGCCGTTGTTGTTCCAGGAACGGATATGCCTCTGGGCTTGTATGATTGGGTGGTGGCTGTGGTGCTGATGAAGACAGTACTGAATTTGTTTGATCTCCTCCGCCGCCAACAGGTCCAATGGGTTCACCCATGAACCTGGCACAAGTAAAGTCCCACAGCTTCCAAGGTGCATCCTCAGCCTTGGGGTCAATTCCATCCTCTATAAAGAAACTTCCTGGCTGAAGGTTCAAGTGCACGACTCCATGACGATGACACCAGTCGACAGCCGCAGAGATGGATCTCAAAATAGATCGCGCATGCTGGGGGGACTTTATCGGCCCGACGTCTGAGAGCAGACTGCTACATCCGCCCATCGCGTTCACGAATGGATAGGTATGTGCCCTGTTCTGGAGTGTGGGGATGCAGTAGGACTCGAGAAGCTCGACCACAAAGATGGGACTCTTCAAATGTTTCAGCAGCGCAGCCTCACGCTTCCAGTGAAGCTCTGTCATGTACCATTTCAACGTTGCTGCCTCAAAGGTATGCTGATTTTCAGCATCTGTGAGAAGCATTGAGCTCTCTTCTGCCATCTCTCGCAACGGAGAAAGGGCTCGCACTGGTGATATAGCTCCTGTTCCAAGATCCATTCGGGTCCTTCGCACAACCACCGTTCCAGATCGAGCCACTCCCGTGGAGACACCGCCCTGAACCTTGATAGATCGCGCACTCCTGGCTGCCGAGATGACGTGATACGTTCCGAGGACCAATCTCCCTGTGGGTCCATGTGGGCTGACCAGATGTGCGTCCTGAACATCGTAGCGGATGACCTGCAGCTGGATCTTTTCCTCGAATCGCTTTCCGCCCTTTGCGCTTTGCCTTGGGAATTTGGATGTCGCAGAGCTCATAGAGATGGAGTGAGTTAGCCCCTGTGGCGTATGCATGTCGTGGTGACGGTGTGCCAGTGCGGCTTCGAGGGGGATGGTTTCGTCGAGATGTGGCTGCGAGCCATCTTTTGAGTGCTGACCATGATACAGTTGTGTGTTGTTGCTGTTGGTGTTTTTGTTGAAGGGGCCAGTTGCGTTTGCAAATTCATTGCCCTGTTGATGTCCATATCCCAGGCGCTCCAAATCGTTCTCCAAAAGCCTAGGCACTTCAGGCAAACCTCGATCCATATTTTGATGATAGAGGCCCAGTGGCACCATAGTCTCGTCCGCATTGGCGGGAAAGAGATTTTTTTGTTTCTTTGCAAAGACAGAACGTCCACCTTGGCTCTTTCGCCGACGAACGACTAGAAGGGCAGCAACGATGGCTATCAAGGCAATGGCTCCGACGACACATCCTACGATGACAGGCAGCTGACTCTTGTGTTCTGGTGGGGGTAATGGGTCTGTGGAAGCGGGGGGAGTGTTTTCACCACCTCCTGTTGATGGCACACCAACAACATTAGTTGGTTCTCCAATGGCCGTGATAACTACGCCCGTTGGGTTGATCTGCCACAGTGTCGAAACGCTCGCAACAAACAAATCATTGGTCAGCGCGTTTGTCTCGGTCATGATGGTCCTCAGGGTGGTTGTTCCGTCGGACAGGAAGTAAGTGACGAGCGTGTTGTTGGTAACGGACGCCTGGAGGATACAGATGTTGTCAATAGTCATTCTTTACTGGCATGAAGTACATTGTCAAGTTTTTGACGAGAATGGCAGGATCGATCACCTACTGTATTGGATCCAATAAAGGCCACACCATCACCAGCAACCAGAGGCACAAGGACTTGGAGCGGCTGTGGTGGGGGTGTAGTATTGCCGTTCACTTTGGGCGCGGTGGAGTTATTAACGCTGAACCTGCCCAGTTGTGCGCGAGCGCTGGCGTCCCTGTAATAGATCCAGAGATCGTATGTGGGAGAGGAAGACAGTGCCATGTCGATAATGCTGGTTGCAGCTGGGATACCAAGACTAGTGTGCAAGGTGCGAAAGAACAAGTTAGAGAGAGTATCGTGGTCAAAGTGGCATTGTGGCAGTGGATGCAGTGGTCAGAGACATTACTCGGCTATGTTTGCGAAACCAGCGCCATTTGGCTGTACGGTGTTCCACCAGACGATTTTGGCGCCGACAGCCGCCATGAAAATGACTTCTGAAGACCCGGCTGGGCCGTGGGCGACTGCTGAGCGGGAGGCAACTATCTGGCTAAAATCGACTTGTCCAGGGACAGCGTCTTGCCAAGTGCTGATCTCGTTCTGGATGACTATGCTGCCTGCATGGCTGTCTGAGAAAAAGAAGACCTGAGAAGCGTTTGCCTCGATGCATTTGCCGGGGTTGAAGCTGGCGTTGATAGGCTCTGCAGCGGTAGGCTTGTAAGGCGTCTGAACTGTCCCGAGCGACTTGACAAAGGTGAGGGCGTTGTTGTTGTTCCCGACGGTCCAGACGCCACCATCGGACGATGAGCAGGAGGTTGCCTTTGTGAGGTTGAGAGCAGTGGTGGAAACGGTTGGCGCGGCGTGGGTGGTGGCTGTGGAGGCGAAGAGGATCAGGAGGGCCAGCAGAGCGGTGGCAGCTGGTGGCCAGCACCGGCGGTGGTCCCTGGATACAAGCATGGCGCCGAGGTGTGTGGGTTGAGGGCTAGAGATCAAGAGACGGATATCGTCGGAGGGGTACCACACGGGAAAAGGATAGGCGGCAGAGAGAGAGAGAAAGAGAGAGAAAGAGAGAGAAGAGAAACAAGAAAAGAGGAGACAAGAAAGAAGAGGCGATGCTTGGTTGGTTGGATGGATGGAGAGATGGATGGAGAGATGGATGGATGGATGATTGATTGATTCAATTGATCGAGCAGACAGACAGACAAAGGGGGTGTGTGGCAGGGCTGTGCTTGGATTGTCGACTGCAGCCCGCCCTTATCCCATCATCGCTCGTGCTCTGTTGCTCTGTCCAGCTCTGTGCACATCCAAGCAAAGCAAAGCCCGTTCCCTTGTTCCCTTGTGTCCCTTTCCCTCCACCAGCATATTGATCCATCTATCCGTCTGTCCATCCAACCAACCAATCCATCCATCCATCCTCATCCCCATCCCCATCCATCCATCCATCCATCCATCCCCATCCCAATCCTCATCCATCCATCCCATCCTCTATCCCTAATGTCATTCATGGACAAGTTCAGATCTGCTGCCCAGGGTATGTCCCCCCCGTACACACTCCTCCCTCGTCTGCAATATGGCAATGGGACAAAAAAAAAAAAAAAAAAAAAAAAAAAAAAAGAGGCGGAGCAACAACAATACTCAATACTCCAGTCGCCATCGTCCACTACCCATGCGGGTCACCACCTCCAGTCTTAATATAGAATCCGCGCCATCCATCCATCCATCCTTCCCATCCAACCTTTGCTGTTTTTTCATCATCCGCCACGCCACATTCCCTTCTCTTCACTGCCACAGCCTCGCGTGCTCAAATCCCCTGTCCATGTCCCCGACCTGACACCCCGCTATCCCTTCCCTCCTCCATATAGAGGTCGGCAACAAGGCCGCCGAGGCTGGCAAGCGCTTCCAAGAGACCGCCACCGTCGCCTCGCGACAGTTGCAAGAGTCTGCCAAGAACGCCAACATCTCCTCCCCTCTCCCCGACGCCAACGCGGCCGAGGACCTCAAAAAGGCTGCAAACTTGTTGCGCGGATTCGTCGACAAGGACGAGAACGAGGCTGGGTTTGACAACATCATCCCGACAGAGATTCTGCGCCAGGCCAAGGGATTGGCCATCTACACCGTCGTCAAGGCCGTAAGTTTTTTTTTGTCTGAGGGGAGTTGCTGCTTTGCGCGTGGGCGTGTGTGTGGCACGACCATGGCCAATGACGACATGGAGTCACTGACTGACACGCGCTATTTTTATATCTTATTTCTTTTCCCCCATCCTCTTCCAGGGCTTTATCGTCAGTGCTCGCGGAGGCAGCGGAGTCGTTGTGATCAAGAAGGAGGACGGACAGTGGTCTGCACCAAGCTTCCTGACCACAGGCGGAGTTGGCTTTGGCGCCCTGGTCGGCGCAGACATCACAGACATCATTCTGGTGTTGATGACCGACGAGGCTGTCGAGACCACCTTTATTCAGGGCGGAAGCGTGACCCTGGGCGGCGGTCTCTCTGTCAGTGCTGGGCCTGTCGGTGTCGGTGGCGAGGTCGGAGTCTCGGCCAACACACAGGCCACGAACACGTCGTCGATCTTTTCGTACACAAAGTCCAAGGGCCTCTTTGCTGGCGTCTCCGTGGACGGCACGGCTCTGTTGGAGCGCAAGGAGGCGAACGCGGCGTTCTACGGACGCGCCATCTCTGCGGGCGAGATCCTCAAGACGATGCCCCAGCCCCCCGAGGCCCTGGAGCTGTACACGGTCATCGAGGCGGGCCTCAACCGCGAGCTGTAGAATAGTTGTAGAATAGACGTGTGTACGTGTGTGTGTGTGTGTGTGTGTGTGCGCTAGATAAAGCGAGATAAAGCGCGGATGTGCATCTGAGCAGAGGTTGGCTTACGGCATGATGATTGACATGATAAATGACCTTTTCTGTGCGAGGGCCATCCACCACTCGTGCGCCACAGGGATGTGTGCTTGTCTTGGAGTTCTGTGCTTAGCGCGAGAGATCCAGTGGACCAAAGACTGGAATGAAGCCATCCCCATCCCATTCCTTTGTTCTCCCTCTCCCCATTTGATCCATCGCGCTTGATCCATTTCGCTCGATCCATTCCGCCTCGCTGCCATGGACTCTGCAACCCTGGGCCAGTCCCAGTCCCAACCTCACTTTCGCTTCTTTGAAATATACTCCTCAACCGTCCAGACCTCCGACACTGACGATGTCTCGGACGAGGCGCCTAGCAAGATTACCCGCCCCAAGAGTCTGGACGTCTATGCTGACCTGATCATCGTCTTCAAGTATAAGCAGCCTGCCAAGGGTGTTTCCAAGCCCGAATACGAGCAAAAGACCCTCAAGGCGTACGAGGATGTGCTGCTGAAACTCACACGCGTCGGTCTCCAGTACGAGACCAGGCCCAGCGGCAATGACACGCTCTTTATCTTTGTCCTGTGTCCTTGGGCTGTTCTGAAGCGCGAGGCAACGCGCAACAGGTAAGGCACACACTCTCCCTACTCTTTTCCAGTGCTGGACACGTTTTTCATTCTCGACACTGACCGCAATGTCCTCCTGTGTGACCATCTCTCTCTCTACGAACCGCGTAGCATCCACGACTGGTTGGCAGGAATCAAGGTCGCCGACACTGCAGAGACAGAGCAGCTGCTCCAGCCTGCAAAGGCGCGCGATCAGTCTCTGGACACTCTTTCGGATGCGGATCGCATGCGTCTCGTCAACGACCTTATCACTGGACAACCTGCCGAGGGAGGCGCTGGTATCTACCCCGGCGAGCACGAGTATGTGGAAAGCATCCTCCCACTGCACGACAAGGCGTTTAACAAGGTACGTGTGCTTGAGCGTATTATTCCGCACTGCAACCCGGAAAAAAGAAAAGAAAAAAAAAAAAAAGCCCCTGCCTGACTGAACAAAACTCTGCCAAATATAGTTGTGGCTCAAGTCCTGGTCGACAAAGTGGATCGTGAACCAGGACGACCTCTCAAAGATCCGAAACCACTTTGGTGAAAAGGTCGCCTACTACTTTGAGTTCCTGCAGTTCTACTTTCAGTGGCTAGCCGCTCCCACAGCCTTGGGCGTCTTTATCCATTTTTTCGGCTCTTCCTTCTCCATCTTTTATGGCGTCTGCGTCATTCTTTGGTCCGTCGTGTTCACAGAGTGCTGGAAACGTCGCGAGAAAGAGCTCGCTCTCTGGTGGAGTGTGCGCCATGTGTCCAAGACAGAGATGAAACGACCCTCCTTCAAAGGCGACACCCTCGCTCTGGATCCCGTCACGGGTGAGATGGTGCCCCAGTTCTCGCCCTGGAAGCGATGGTCGCGAAGGGTGGCTGGCCTGCCCGTCATCCTGGGCGGTGCTCTTGCTCTAGCTGCTGTCATCACCGCCGTTTTTGGTATCGAGGTCTTTTTTACTATCTACTACGATGGATATTTGAAGGAGATTTTGGTAAGTGCGGACATCAAGGTCGACTGCTGCTGCTGCTGCTGCTGCAAAAAAAAAAACTTGATAACAGGCGATAACATACCGCGATCAATGCATGTATAGATCTACGTCCCCATGGTTCTCTACTCCCTTGCTATCCCAAACGTTGCAGCAATCTGCAAATCTGTGTCGCTGCAGTTGACGGATTACGAGAACTATGAGACCCATGCTAGCCACGAGTATCACCTGATGCAAAAGGTCTTTATCTTTAATGCCTTGACGAGCTACATGTCGATTCTCTTGACGGCCTATATCTACATCCCCTTTGGCCCCCAGGTCATCTCGACCTTCCAGAGCTATGGCTTGTCCTTTTCCTCGGCGACCATCGATCCGTCCATGCTGCAGACCCGTCTCAAAGCCTTCATGATCACCACCCAGGCCGTCAGCTTTGCAACCGAGACCATTGTTCCCTGGTTGACAAGACGCGCAATGACTGGCGCTGTCAAGCTCCAAAAGGAAGTCTCTGAAAAGATTAGCCACGAGTCCGCCCCAAGCGACAGTCCTGTGGTCGACGGCAATGACTCGGAGGAAGCTAAAAAGTTTTTGAAGCGCGTCCAAAAGCAGTCGGATCTGCCCGTGTATGATGTCAACGAAGATTACGCCGAGATGGTTCTGCAGGTACGGAGGACTGATTCTCTTTTTTTGCACCCTCTGATGTGAAGGCGTTGTCTTCATGGGGCTTACTTGTGTTCTATTATCTGTATAGTTTGGATACGTTTCACTATTCAGCGTCATCTGGCCCTTGACCGGTCTCTGTGCCTTTATCAACAACTGGGTCGAGTTGCGATCAGACGCGGCCAAGATCAGTTACAATGCCCGTCGACCAATCCCCTCGCGCACAGACTCGATCGGACCATGGCTCGACAACCTGCACAACATTACCTGGTTTTCGTCGTTGACCAATGCCTCGATTCTCTATCTTTTCCATGGTGCGGATGGCCACGGCCCTCGTTTGAGCTTTGGGATGCTTTTGATGTGGCTGCTGGTCTCTGAGCATGCATACATGGGCTTGCGGTCAGCTGTCGGTCTGGCGCTGGACAGTATCCCAACCCAGGCTGAGCTCAACGTACGCAAGAAGGAGTTTGGAGTCAAGAGTAGCTGGCTGTCGCGTCTGAGTGCTGCGATTAGCGTCAACGATCTGACAACTAGGGCGCTCGCAGCAGATGCGGCAGCTTCTGAGGGCAGTGGCTCTGTGGGTGCGCAGTTCGAGAATGACATTGGTGTCCAGGCAATCCAGGCCAACCTCAAGACTAACTGAGAGGCAACCGATAGTCCAAAGGAGTTTTAATTAAAGTGTAGATATTGTCCAGTGGGATGCACAGCGCACTTTTTATCCGTGGCAGACGAGCTTTTTTATCCATGGGCAGACGAGCTTTTTTATTTTTAATTTTTTTTTTTTTTTTTTTTTTCTTTGGTGCAGACAGACAGCCCAGCGTCGATGATTGTCTCTTTGTTCATTTGCACCTCCCCACCCACATCCCGCGATCTTCTTGGCACTCCAAAAGCACACACATTCCACTACCAGACACAGAGAGAGGAGAGACAGCACCGCCATGTCAGATACCATAGACCCCACAGACCCTGCTCCCTGGGACATCATCCGGGTGGCGATGGTGGTTGGCCCTGTCAGTGGTTACTTCCATCAGTACTACACAATGCACAAGATGAAGACGTCCATGGGGTTCAGCAGCGTCACCTGTGGGGTCCTGATCGTGTCAAGGTACACAGCGAACAGTGCCAACACTCGTGTGCTCCTTGCCCTTGTCCACAAGCCTACACTGGGACTAATTAATCTTGTATTCTTCCTGCCAATACTATCTCTGAACACAATCAATCGTATTAGCATTTTCCGCATCTTTTTCTGGTACGATAGAGGTGTAGAGATGACACTGCAGGTCGCAAGGATGAAGGTCAAAGCCCTGTCCCGCTAATACTAACACGGACGCTCGCTCTTTTTCTCTTGTTTTTTATATATATTTTATATTGCAGGATTGGTGATCCGTACGTAGTGCAAACAAGCAACCAGCGGTGCTTCGTGTCTTGTTATTTTACAGAAAAGGGACCCTCAGACATCTTATCATGCCCAATTTTATCTCTAATAGATTCGACATCGCATTGCTGTACCAGTCCATCTTGATGACGATCGTACAACTCTTCTTGCTAGAGCTCTGTGTCCGCTATTACCCTTGGACCATCCAATTACCTACCCCTGTCACCCACAACTCACCAGCCCTATTGCGCTTCAACGCCAACAACCGCAATAATGGCAGTAACAATGGTGTACAGGGTTCAGCCTCTGCCGCTACTTCTGCAACAAGCCAAGGCCCCGATCATGTCATGAACAGGGCATCTCGATACCATGGCGTGGGCTGGTATAAGGAACATGCTCTCCTCTTGGGCGCTCATTTCTGGAACTGGCCTACGATCGGTCCTTATTACCTGTTTCTGACAGTCTTGACACTGGTTGTTGGATTGTCGTTGTGGATCATTGGAAACACTGATTTCTATGTTGGACTACTTGGACTTGCAGTAAGTGGTCTGCATTGTCACAGATCAGGTTTTTTTTTGTCCGCGCTCTTTTTTTTGATCCTTCATTCATTTTTTTTGTATTTCTTTTCTGTATATAACTATCTGCTAGGCACTCGGAATTGAAGCCACAGTGCCACTCCCACAAGCGATCCAGAACTACCGTTCCAAATCCACCGCAGGATTCTCGCCTGCCATCTTGTTGATGTGGGTGATTGGTGATTCTTTCAAGACTTATTACTACATCAAGACCCATGCCAAGTATCAGTTTATTGGTTGCGGCATTATTCAGCTCTGTATTGATTGTGTCATCATCGCACAGACTGTCATTTACTCAAAGTACTGGAAGGACGCGAGAAGAAGGGGCGGTGGGATTCTTAGTGCCATAAACTTGCAGCAACAGTCTGTATCACAGGATCATGTTGGAGGCGCTGATGGCAGGTCTAGCTCGGATGCTTTGCTTACGAGCGAGGAGCAATAGAATTGGGACAAGTAGTAGCAGCCAAAAAAAAAAACGGTACTGAGATGTTGTTATTCCGTCAGCTACGCACGTTATTATTTTGGAGCGATAGATAGGAAAAAAAAAAATTGTAGATACCACACTCGGTGATAAACGTTTTAGAACACGGAAAAAAAAAAAAAACACAGCATGTATTTTTGACCCGGAATGCCTCGGGTATTCCTGCCAAAAACTCATTGTGAATCAGCTGATTCCTTTATTTCAAATTCGGGGTGGGGGGGAAGAGCTATGATCCTTCCTGTCAATCATCCTCGTCAAAATTGAACCGCTGCCGTTTAGGCTACGCAACGGCGCAAAGAGAAGTGTAAACCAGCAACAAGGAGTAAGTCATTTGCTACTGCAAAGTAAAACAAACCATTTCAGAAGAGCGTACAATAGTACATCCCCACACAAAACTCACCTTTCGCTGGGTTGCTGGCAAAAACTCTTCTTCGATCTCATATGCTGCCTCGTCTGTCGGAGTATCCGAATGCCCTGTGCTGGATCCGACAGCAGTGCTGGCACCAGTAGTGCTAAAGGCTGCTGTCACCGCCGCCTCCTCCATTTCAAGATCATCTAGTGCGCCAGCCCAATCGGCGTCGTCGTCCAAGAAAAGCGCGTTTTCGGGTTGTGTGAGGTCCAAGTCTCCATGTGCAGCGTTGTTGTTGTTCGTTGTCTATGGGATTTTTTTTTTT
>MU617555.1:0-10876 GCA_025201705.1 Dissophora ornata
AAAAAAGGATTCCCTTTGTTCAATTGTTCACTCCATTCACTTGCAATGAACAGGAACAGGGACAGGGACAACGACAGGGAGGCCAGCGACGGAGCTAGCAATGACCGCAACTATGAGGAGGCGCATGAGGATGACATGGATGCTGAAGAACAGAACGGCAAGGACAGCATCACCAGTCGCGCCGACGGGAAGAGCGATGGCAAATTAATGAAGGAAACGAGGCAGGGAGGACCCAAACCGCTTCCTCGACTCTCGACAGCCCTTTCACAATTCACTATCGTGGATAATCCGTCCTCCGCCATCTTGCCACGGGCTCCCACGTTCAATAACGGCGTGGGACCGTCGTTCGATACCATGACCCGACAACTCTCCATCCACGTTGAACAGCCTGTAGGGAGTATGAGTATCTCGCCTAGCTGTCGCGATGTGGTGCTCGCAGCGTACGTCAACCTCAATAATTTGCTACATTTCTTCTTCAGGTGATAGCTGAAGGTTGATTAACATCGCGAAGCGTTATTTTGTGACATGGAATTTTACAGGAGAAAAGGACTCTTCATCATCGACCTTGAGTACCCCTACGAGCCGCCTCGTGTGCTCCACCACTTGACAAAATGGGAAGTTGCAGATGTACAATGGAATCCTCACTTTAGTCGAGAAAACTGTATAGCATCTACGGTAAGAGGCTAACTTCGGATCCCTGCTTTCACGAAAATGAATGCGGCAGCAGGCCAGGAAAACAACCCGTTCTTACGCGGCTTGTTTTCTTCACCAGTCCAACCAAAAGGCTCTTATCTGGAATCTGAGCTACAATGCGCCGCGCGCGGTCGAGCTCATTCTTCATGCCCATAGCAGAGCTATCACTGACATCAACTGGTCACCATTCCATCCCGACCTTCTTGCGACTTGTTCAGTGGACACGTTTGTTCACTTGTGGGATCTAAGGACGCCGATAAAACCCGCCAACTCCTTTTGCGCTTGGACAGGTTGGTGGAGTGCCCATTATGTAACTTTTTTAGGGTGGTCGCGGACTCCCGTATACGGGAATTAACTCAGGGACTTTACACCTGGACGTCTAGCTGCCGCCACCGTTGTAAAATTCAACAGGATGGACGAGTTCACGCTTGCTTCGGCGCACGACACTAAGGTTGAGGTCTGGGATACCAGGAAAGGCTCTTCGCCGTACATCAGCATTCATGCGCATAAACAAAAAATCAACGGAATCGACTGGAGCCGCAAACACAGGAACCACATTATCACCTGCAGTTTGGACAAGACGGTCAAGTTTTGGGATATTGACGACCCCAGCAAACCCCACAATGAGATTGTGACCAAGTCCCCTGTCTGGCGCGCTCGACATACTCCGTTTGGTCATGGCATCCTGACGATGCCTCAGAGGACGGAGACAGCTCTATCGCTCTGGAATCGTGATCATTCAGAGGAGCCCGTTTGGAGGTTCGAAGGCCACACAGACACAGTCAAGGAGTTCGTTTGGCGTGTACATGATGATGGTTCGGATCGCAGACTGTTTCAGCTAGTCACCTGGTCAAAGGACCAACATCTTCGGTTGTGGCCGATTAGTGACAAGATGTTGGAGGGAATGGATCACAAAGCCGCAACACCAGTAGACATTGCGCCGTATCCATCGACATATGAAAAAATGTCATTCAGGGACCCACCACCGCAGAACGTGGCGGCAACTCCCTCAAGAGCACTGTCGACTCTTCGCGTTCTCGCAGGCAACCGACAATCTACTATGACTCCATTCAGGACTTCGATGTCATGCCGCACCGTAGGCCCGTTAGGAACTCATGGTGGATTCTATAGGGACAGAAAGGCCCCCTCGCCCGTTTTATGGATGAAAGGCGTTCGCATGGCAATCCCCAGTGGGGATCTCGGAATACCAGATCGCAGTTCGCCCCAAACAGTTGCCACAGAGATTGCGGCGGTCGGACAGAAGTTCCAGAACGTAAAATTCGAGAAGGTGAATGTTGCGGGCAGGACCTGTACGATCAGTCTCAACAGCCTTCGGCCAAATGAGGGAGCGTCGTTTCTTCGCGTCAATATTTCCTTTCCGCAATTCTATCCAAAGCAGACGCCCCCAGTATTTGAAATCCAAAAATCTGGCATGCTTTCTATGGTTACAAGAGCACAAATCGCTGCAAGCCTGGACCATATTGCTGCGACACATGCCTCTCGCGGACTGCCATGTTTAGAAGCAATTATCCGATGTTTGCTAGGGGAGGATAAAAGGGACGAGGATATCGACAAGGGCTTGGATGACTCAGACGAGGACGACACGATAGTAAACCCGCTGCGGAAATCGCGTGGAAGAGATAGCGGCGTTGGGGAAAAGGACCAACTGGTCCCTTTTCCTTGTCTGTGCGGAGCAGTGTTTGCGACCAATGGTAAAGATGCCCTTCAATTTCAGAACCTTGGAGAGCAACAGCAACGCTATTCACCAATGCTAACATTCTTGTATTTCTACTCTGCCTTTGTCATTATGCCCCATCGGGACGTAGGGAAACTTGTTATGTTCTTTTCCAAGCTACGTACTCCCCATGCTACATCCTCAGGTATACCGGGGACAGGGCGCACCAGCGGCGGCAGCTTGATCAAGACTGCATACACGTATACCCACCCTCGAGCATATGCATCAATGGGTGACTACAAGGCTTTCTCGCGTTTGCCCAGTAGAGTTGACGAATCAGAGTCCAGCATCGTCACAGACACTGATGATCAGGATGATCTTTGGCCCATGAATAACTTTAAGAAAAACAAGTCGAAGCAGGAGCGTGTTCGCGTTGCCTGGAAACCGAAGGACCAACCTGTCTATTTCAAGCCGCAGCCTCAGTCTCGGAGCACGCTGTACCTCAAAGACATTACTCATTTGCTTCCAGTATCCCCGAGGCTGGCTGCTGTCTACACGTACGCTATATTTTATATTGTCCACGGTGCTGTCTCGTATATCAATGAGAGCGAAACTGACGCGATTTTCTTTGTAGTCTTAATGGCGATAATGTGTCCGAAATTTGCGAGCAAAACGCACTCCAGGCACGGCACCTTGGTCGGCTCGACCTCTACAAGATCTGGACGCTGGCAGCCCTCATTCTTACTTTGTCTGTTCCGATGGACCCCGTTACGTTTGAGATGAACAAGACAGAGATTTTAAAGATGAACTCGCAGACGCATCCAGACAAACTGCTGGACCTTATGAGTCGCTCCAGCCATGCCAGGCAACGTCGTGACAGCGGCATGGCGTTTGTGCCGATATTGGAGGACACGTTCTACCAAAAAGTGAGGTGGGGCACCCACCCCCTTGGGAGAAAACTCGTCGACGTGCTGTAAGTGTGAAAGAATATGACCGGCTGTCGCTCTCTTGGAATGCAGTCGTCTAAAGTCCTTATCTGTTCATCATGCCAGGTTTTCATATCTCGAACGTCATGGAGATATACAAATGCTTGCGCTACTTTCTTGCGTCTTCAAAGATCCTTTCAGAAACACCATTGCTATCACAGGCAATACTCCTGTAGGTTATCCACTGCGCGCCGAAAGCAATCGTGGCTGTCCCATTTTGGCCGCTACATTTATTAACACTCTTTAATATTTTTATTACTTTAGTCACAGGCGTACTCTCGCTCATATCAGTCACCGATGAGTGACACACCCGACTACTTCAACAGTCGACAGGCGAACAACACTAGATCGCTTAGTGGACAACCCATTGATACCACGCCCATGTCGATAGAGCAAAGCCATGCGCGACCACGGACACCAGCGACTGCGAAAATATCACCATACTTGAATCGGGTTTCGCCTACAACTACAGCATTTGGCACATCTTTCTCTTCGCCCATGAGAAAGACTTCTAGTCGTTTCTATAATGGAGCTGTCACCTCACCACTGACGACACCTTCATCGCAGAGAGAAGCTTACTCGGAATTAAATGCGTATGGTCCCGCAAACATTGTTGGACTGCCCGTAACTCCATTCAGTTCCAATGCCTATGCCACTCAAGGAAACTTCTCGCATGAGAGCACCACTCTGCCACCACCGTATACGCACCGCAAGCGCGACTCATATACCTCTACACAAGGCACCAGCCCAACTCTACTATCAAAACTGGGAGGCTCGATGCATCGACGCGAGTCGAGCTCGTCTCCGTCTTCGGCGGTAGAGAAGAACGAGCGCTATACAGTTCGTGCTAATGGATTCAAGATTACAAAGATGAATACTAGCCTCTTTGATTCGGATGAAACGTAAGAACCAAGCATGTTTGAGTGTACCTGGTACTGTTCCACTGCATGCTTAAACTTATCTCTTTTCTTTTTTTCTTTTTTTTTTTTTGGGTGCTAGTCCAATGAATATACCGCTACTAGATCCGGTCAAGGAGTCGCAGCACAATACTTGGCGGCTGCTCTACGCAGAGATGATGTACAGTTGGGGACTTTTCGAGGCGCGCACGGAGCTACTCAAATTCTTGAGCTTCAAGCACAACACTACCTACCGGGTGAAGGACGACCAGTCCCCACTTGAAAAGCTGCTCGGGATCGAGAAACGAGGACCTCAGATTTTCAACAAGTGTTTCGAATGCGAGTATCGATTGTACCCGACATACAAATGTGATTTCTGCAAACGGAGTCAGGTGGGGATCAAGTGTACGATCTGCCACATCTCTGCCCGTGGACGGACGAGCGTCTGCTTGAAGTGTGCGCATGGCGGACATACGGACCACTTGTGGGAATGGTTTGTGCAGGAGCAGAACTCGGTGTGTCCGACGGGTTGCGGGTGTGAGTGTTTGGTGAACTATGGAGGATGGGCGGGCGGGATGGTCATACAGCCTACTCCTAAGGCGATGTTGCCGCAAGAATCTCTGTAGAACGAGAAGTGGAAGACGAGGAATAGAATTTATTGTAGCATAGCGTGTTGACAACAATGTAATATTTTAAAGCAAAGATGGGTGATACACTGATTTGCGTTGCGCCCAATAAGACACGGAACGCGATGCAGCGTAACGGTGGAGCTTCTTTGCCATCACTCAGGCTTGACGTGTCCACGCCGTTCTACTCGTGAACGGCTGCAGACTTTTCTTTTCCTCTTTGCCTTCGCACACACTTGCAAGAAGAACCATCGTTTCTCATAACAGCAAACACGAACGCAGACAACGCCTTTCTTGTGCCATGTCAACGCCACTTCAAACTACCTCGTTCGTGAAGCGTCCCGCCGTCGGAAAGCTTGGTCAGCCCATCACGGTTAGGTCCAATTACTTCGAGGTCAAGAAGCTTCCCGACATCACCATCCACCACTACGACATCACTATTACGCCTGACGTGCCTCCTCCCGTCAACCGCAAGATCTTTAAGCAGCTTCTCGTTTCCTACGGCCCCTCGGACTTTGATGGCACCCATCCGGTCTACGACGGTCGCAAGAACATATTCTCGCCCAAGAGACTCCCGTTCGCGAGCCGTACTTTTGATGTATGGTATTTGACCTATAGAAATAGTTTAACGACGTCGTCGTGCTGCTGCTTTGATCATAGCAAATCGGCGAAGCTGAGTTTATGTATTCAACTGAACACAATGACAACAGGTTACTCTTGCGGAGGACATTCGTCCCAATAGCAGACGAGCGAGCCCTGTCTTCAAGGTCAAAGTCAGAGAGGTCGCCACCATCAACCTCGGAGAACTTCACAACTTCCTCATGGGCCGGTCCAGCATCACGAACAATGTCCTGGCGTGTATTATGGCATTGGACGTGCTTATCCGAAATAAGCCTATGCTCCTCTATGTCACGGTCGGACGCTCATTTTTCACGCCGGAGGGAAAGCAGCCACTTTCTGGTGCTCTTGAGGTCTGGCGCGGATTCTACCAGTCTGCGCGACCAGCTGTCGGTAGGTCTGTGATGATGCACTGCTGTGTGCTGGTGTGTTCTTGAAAGATTGACTTTGTTTTTTCTGTTTCTGCATGTGATATTAGGAAAACTGATGATCAACTTGGATGTGGCTGCCTCTGCTTTTTTCCAATCGGGTTCACTCATTGAAATGGTTGTCAAGATTCTAGGCTTGCGAAACCCAGGTAATGAATACTCTTGGTCGCGTTTTTCGCGCGAGGCTGTGATCGTCGCCCTGTAGCCCTGACTTCTTGGTTTTTTTTAAAACCTCTCTAGATGACCTTCGTCGCGTGCATAGCCCTTCAGACTGGACAAAGGTCGACAGAACAATCAAGGGCCTCCGACTCACGATTAGGCACCGCGAGCGATCTAATAGAACATACAAGATCTTGAGTCTTACGCCCAGGTCAGCCCGTGAGACAACCTTCATGATCGAGAATAGGAAGAGTGGTGATGACAATCGCGAAGACAACCCTCCTGGAATTGAGGCTAATATCGAACAATATTTCAAGAATACGTACAACCTGAGACTTCAGTTCCCTGATATCCCGTGCGTCTCGGTCGGCAAAACAGTCATTCTGCCTATGGAGCTCTGCTACATTGTGGAAGGTCAGCGTTGCATGAGGAAGCTCGACGAACGCCAGACAGCCGATATGATCAAATTCACGGCCCAGCCGCCTCACGTCCGGGCTAACGCCATCAAGGAGGGTCTTAGAATTCTCAGCTACGATGACAACGAGTTTCTCAAAGACTTTGGAATGTCTATTTCAAAAGAGATGGCCATAGTCAGGGCTCGAACACTCCCGGCTCCGACGATTTTGTACCATCCATCCTCTCGGGACTCTAACGCTATTCCTCGCGATGGCTCTTGGAACCTCATGGGCAAGAAGGTCGCTCAAGGCACTACCCTTGGATCCTGGGGCGTCATCGTCTTTAGTACTGAGCGAGAAATCCCGCAAGCACAGGTGAATGGCTTCATCCGTGAGCTCGTTGTCACTTGCTCAGATACGGGGATGAACATTCCGAACAAAAGCCCCCCAATTGTCTACTCCAATCCGCAGAGCAACATCGAGAGTGCACTCAAGCAGGCGTGGCACCGCGCCGGCCAAGCTGTCAAGAGCGAACCGCAGCTGATCGTCTGCATTCTGCCCAACACTGGTGTACCCCTCTATGCGGAAATCAAGCGGGTGACCGACACTATGATCGGGGTTTCCTCCCAGTGCATCCAGATGAAACATACCCGAACCCCCAAGAAACAATACTGTGCGAACGTGTGCCTCAAGATTAATGTCAAGCTCGGCGGGATGAACTCGCAGCTTTCACCAACTTCGCTTCCATTTTTGACATCCAAGCCTACGATTCTACTCGGCGCTGATGTCTCGCATCCACCGCCAGGTAATACTGCGACGGGACCATGTCCACGGAAGCAACAAAAAGTGTTGTGAAAGGTTTATCTCTGCTGACCATCCTATCCTCTAACTCTTACAATAGGTGACTCCACCCGCCCTTCGATCGCCTCGCTGGTTGGCTCTATGGACTCCAAAGCCTCTCGTTACGCGGCATCTATCCGTATTCAGACAGCGAGGACTGAGACTCTTGCGGACCTGAGCGATATGGCCATTGAGCTACTTAGGACATTTTACCAGACGTAGGTCATAATTATCCATAATTCATCCCTGCTGCTTTCCAGCGGTTACTCGATTTTTTAACGCGTCCCTTTGCTACACTTTTATAACTAGGTGTGGAAAAAAACCGGAGAGGATCTTGTTCTACCGCGACGGAGTTTCGGAGGGCCAATTTGCCGAGGTTCAAGCAAAGGAAGTTGCTGCATTGAAAGTGGCTTGCACTCGTCTCGAAGCAACCTACAAGCCCGCGATCACTTTTGTCGTCGTCCAAAAGAACCACCACACACGTTTCTTCCCTGTCCGCCGCGAGGAGGGCGATCGCAGTGGCAACTGTCAGCCTGGTCTAGTCGTTGATACAGATATTGTCCACCCCATCGAGTTTGACTTTTACCTGCAGAGTCACGCTGGCCTACTCGGCACGTCCCGCCCTGCGCACTATCATGTGCTGCATGATGACAACAACTTCCAGCCAGATGACCTTCAGCGCCTGACATATAACTTGTGTCATCTATTTGCGCGATGCACCCGAGCGGTATCGATTGCCCCTCCAGCGTACTATGCACACATTGTGGCTGCGCGCGCTCGATTCCATTCTGGGAGCGAGAGATGGGCTGATTCGGCATCGAGTGGGACTAGCGCAGGTGATGCTAGCTCATACTTGACTGTCAAGCCTCAGCTCGCCAAGGGTAAGAGTTAAGCGACTTTATTCTTTCTATCGTTGAAGCTGGAGATCTGGAAATTAATTCTACTTGAAAACAATGACAACAATTTCATTTGTGCTAGTTATGTGGTTTATGTAAGCCTCGCCGTTGGGAGTCCGCCTACCACAGGGCATTGGCGGTGACGACAGAAGCCAAAGCAACAAAAAACAACGGCATCACAACCCATAATCGGCAATAACAGTGAGGAGCCAAGAACTCAAACGTTGGGTATAATTGATTACAGCTGAAGAGTGAGTGATTGAGCTTAAAATACAAACGTAGCATGTAGCGTATAACAATTGTGAGTGCCTGTCGTATGATACAAAATGCTACAGAAAAAACGTAGCGCGCTTGCGTGGTGACACGGAAACGCGACGTTGATATTCAGCACGTGACAAAGTGACGGTTGTTTATTCATCGAAATGCCTATTTCAGAGTTTCTGTTCCTTTCTTGGTTTTTATTATCTTTTTTCCGAGAGTCTTGCCACCAACAACACAACAACAACAAAGCTCAAGAACAACTTCGCCATGCACAGGAGTCTGCAGCAGCTGGCGAGAGTGCCTCTGCACCTCTCCCGTAGAACAACGTCTTGTTCGGCCTGGCGGGATAGTGCAGCCTTGAGATCAATAGCAACAGACTCCCGGAACCCCTCGATCATAACAAGGAGCACAACATCCCGATCCCTTCCTCTCTCACATCCAACCGCACGGCTCTCGACCTCGTCGATAAGCCGGTCAGTCAGGCAGATGACACATGATAACCTCGATGAGTCCACTGATGACATGGCGGAGCAGATCAAGGCCACATCAATAGCACCGACATCGTCATCAACATCAACAACAACTAGAAAAATGAAATCCTGGGGTGACGATACTCATTTCCTGGATCCCACCATCATCCCCCCAGAACCCATCAAGGCATTCCGAGATCTATACGAGGAAGTCCGATACTCCACCAACCCAGACGACCATGAAAGGCTTTTGTCGGCCTACAAGGCCCTCGCGGACGATCCCAATCTACTCTCACAAATGCAGCCGGCCGACTTTATGTACGCCCTAAACAGCTGTAGGGATCTTCTCCATGTGATCGTACGCATGCGGCGTATTCTCGAGGATGTAGACAAGACACCCTATACAGATATCCCAGAGCTGTACCACATTCTACTGAAGGCCTACGTCAAGATGTCGGACTTTACCAGCAGCGGTAACCTGATCGACAAGATGCGGCAGAGAAATATAACGTTCAACACGGCAACATATCATGTCCTTTTTGACATTTGCAAACATGAACGGAAACTCAACAATGCTGTGGGATTGTTGGGCCAGATGCGAAAGCTTGGAGTTGAGGTCACAGACACGACCTACCTTATCATGATGACGATCTGTGCTAGAGTCAAGGATGCAAAAAAGGCAAAGGAATTCTTTGACGAGATGCAGCTCAATGGAATTGAGCAGGATGTGGCCCACTACAACGCCCTTCTGAACGCCTTTGCGCAGGCGCGAGATGTGGATGGTGCGAGACGAGTTTTCGAGATGATGGAGGATGATGGTATCTCGGCTGACCAATATACCTACACTGCGATGGTCAAAGTCTTGATGGCCCATGGAAAATCCCAGGAAGCCAATACACTGATCAATGGACTGGCGGCCAAAGGACTAAAGCCGAACGCCAAGGTCCTAACTGCCTTGGGCAGGGAGCCGTTGGAGATCTTGAACGAGTGTAGAGCAAATGGTGCCCCAATAGCCCAGCACGATTTCAATATGTTGATCATTCAGGCCCTCAAAAGGAATCTATTTACACAAGTCCCGAGTCTCATACAGCAGATGCAAGGGTACGGCCATCGCCCCAATGTTTATACGTTCACCGCCATGATCGATGCTGATATCAAGATGGGCAAGTACCAGGAGGCAAAGGAGGTCTTTCGGGCGATGCAAAAAGCCAATATTCAACCGGATGTGATTGCGTACTCGGCCATGATTTCAGGCGCACTGTCACAAGCGAGCGTGAAAGAGTCCATGGAGATTCTCAAGGCCATGGTTGGCGACGGTCTTTTGCCAAACTTGCACACTTTCAACTCTCTCCTGTCCGCTAGTGTCGGTGAGATCGGTATCGACTCCTTCAAGACGATTCGTGATACGATGCAGGCGCTCCATGTGCGTCCAGATCAGCGATCGTTCAATGCTCTGCTGTCAGCGTACGCGCTTCAGGGTGATATGGACGAGATGTTGCGTGCTCTGGATGATATGAAGCATTCTCGAGTCGCACCTGACGCCCTCACCTACTCGATCCTCATCTCGGGATTCCTTCAGAATGGGGACCTGCGATATGCAATGGAGTGGTATTACAAGATGATGGATGGTGGATTTATCCCGGCCACGTTTGTGATCAACAACTTGATGGCTGCTCTGCATGGATCGGGTCAAGGTCAGCAAGTACTGATGATGTGGCGAGAGATGGACCGGCTGGGGATCAAGAAGAACGAACAGTCTTTTGAGATTGGACTAGAAGCCTGTGAAAAGTTTGGCCTGCATGATGCCATCCCGCAGATTGAGGAAGAGCTGAAGATCTATCTTGCTCGTCCAACAAGACGACAACCATAAAAATAAATCTTTTACAACATGCATGCATACGAATTTTTTTTTTTTTTATATTTTTTTTTTATT
>MU617557.1:0-10844 GCA_025201705.1 Dissophora ornata
TGTTGCACTGAGTGAGACTCTGCACCATTTTTTGGGTCCCTCCTTTCTTCCTTCGCTCACTTCCTCAATTCAGTCGCGGAGCATTCTAAAATATATATTACACACTCATCATATATTTAGACGTGATCTTCTGTCTTCGATGCGATTTTAACACGCATCTTCGCCCTTTGTCGCATCCGTATCGTATCGCAACCATATCACAGCCATCATACCGTAAATCTTTGCTCGTACAACAGAGTGACCAAGGTAAAGAAAAAAAAAAGTGGATTCTAAACATTATTCGTACAAATAAGATTGGGCAAACATGCTTAGTAAAAAAAGCCGATAGTGGGAATCATTGTCCATTTGTGTATATATATATATTATATATGTTTGCATGCTTCTGACAATCACTGCTTTTGCTACAGTAACGAGCTAGGGTAAGAAGGCAATACGCAATTTGGGATTGAAAACACCAGGTCAGGGCAAAAACAATCCCTAGGAAAGAGGACAAAGAAGGGAGATGCTGCATCCATGGACGTTTTGAGACATAGCCTTCCAGGGACACATTATTTTAATACCTTGAACAAGCTGTTCCTTTTTTCCCAAGAGTGGGTGGCGACCCAGGAGATTTGACGATGAAAGCTGGGTAGGGTCGCTATCTACCATGAAACACGGAGAAATGTCATATGTCATAAACAGGACGTTGAAGCCATGCACCGCGAGAAAAGACAGAGAAGCGACCCAAACTAGAAGTCGAACGAGAAAGTTTATACACAAGAGATGAGGTGATCATTCACGACAGTTTTATCTGAGGTCTTTTCCCCCCTTGCGTTGAGGAATATCCAACCATGAATGCATGAGATCGCTTTGTTTGTCAAACTAGTGTCGGTTATCGTGTTTCAATTCTTCCGTTTTATGATTACGCATGCAGCCAGGCACGCAGTGTGTAGTGCCGCAGCCTCGTTTTCTTTGGTGGTTGGTTGGTTGGTTGGCTGGTTGGAGGGGATGGGGATGTTTGCGGCAAGGCCACATCGGAGGGAGTGCTGTCAAGGATAGATGGATCAATACTGATATTGGCGTTCATTTTGTTTCCTCTTTCTTATTGGAGTTGTGGAAAGCTGATTGATTGGCCTGTGTTTATTGTTCAGACCAGAGAGCATACGTGGATGTACATGCAATTTGCAAGTTCGTCAAAAGGAAAATATTACTTACGCTTCGCTACCATCTAAACTGTCATTTCAAACATAGTTCGCTGCGGATTTATTCTCCAGCAACGCGACAAGAGGTAAGGCTTGCATTGCCAGGGAGAAGAAAATGCTTAGAAGCGCGATTTGTAAGAAAAAAAAAAAGGACCTTTCGGCAAAAATGAAGTTCACTTTGAGAGGCGATCTCTCGTCATGATTGTGTTGCTTCATCAGCGGGAAAGAGGCCATGGGGAAGAGAGGGGAGGTTATATGGAATGGCGATAGCGGATGGCTCGCTGATCAGGCAGAATCTCTCGGCGTAAACTCGGAGACAAAAAGGGAAACCGCCGATTATGCATAGCATTGTTCTCGTCACTATGAGTTAAGATCGCGCACTAGCCCGAAAAAAATGTGAAAGAGGGTGTATTGCCAAGGTCCTTTCTGTACATCCTTCTTTTTTGCGGGTTAGCGGGGTCCCGGGGGGTCCTAGGAACTATTCTGATATCTGAGAAGGGCATAGTGTTTTCCTACATCACCAGGATATATCAGGTGTTCATTTGTGTTCATGGATGTCAACCTTACCCTTGGTGTCCTTCATTACGCGTATATCCACAAGAGAAACTGCAATATGTGGTAGTGCAAGGTTGAAGACCGTATTGACGTTGATAAGGCATCGCTCAGAGTGGAGATATTTAGGTACATTTCTGCAGTAGAATCGTCACAGAAGAGTGAAGAACGACACCAGGCAACTTGGGACTGGAGGCGGGGACTGCAAAAGAGCTGGGTAGCAACGAAACAGGGGATATGAGGAAAAGATACAACAACCATATCCCGACAAACAAAGTATGGTGGTAGCATATGCTTTCTGCAGAAGCATGACTGGCCACTGAGGAGGCGCGTATGACCGCGAGGTGATTCTATGCATGCTGCGACGTTACATGCCGCAACCATTTAGATGACGCTGGTTTGAGGGCCGCTCTAAGCTTGCGCCTCACCCCCATTGAGCGCCGATGCGCTATCCTCATCATTCCTCGCATTACAGAGCGTTAGCAGTGAGCGATAATTAACATTGACACTTGGAGGAGGAAAAAAAAACTGAAATGAGACGGGCTCACACTCTTTGCAGCGTGGGATGGCTACCATCAATGAACCCCAAAAGCCAGTCGAGAATCCATTTTGGGTTTGGGTTGCGGTCTGGTCCGCTCTCTTCCTTTTGTTCCTCTTCCCTTACATATTTTTGTCTACAACAAACACCTCCGTATCAAGAAAGCGTGTGATGGTGCGACGGAGGCTGTAACGATAGCGCGCTTGTTCATCGTGGGTATCATCGTCATCGCTTCCATCGTCAACAATATCATCATCCCACCTTCATCGGCATACTCTAGTTTCTGCCACGCGGCATGAACGGCACGCCACAGGGCACGTCCTTTGCTCTCTTTGCTCCAACACACCCTGGCCCGCTCTGTCCTACTCTTTTACTCAACATGCACATCCGAAACCCTTTGCGAAAAGAACACTAGTCGATATTGAGGTTGTGGACGACACTTTCTGATTACGTTCTCTTTCTTTCTCTTTATTCCTCCTCCTCCCCTGGCATTCACAGCCATTCCAAACCACACAGCTACGGAAATTAAAAAGGCGGCATCAGCCGAACAAAAATAGGGCCATGCAGTCGGATCGTGCCTATCAGCTGCCTATCAGCAATGTTGCCTATCATGTCTACAACCCCGAGGATGACCTCGACCGCGCCCAGGCCGTCTCAAAGCAAGCCTTCCAGCGGACAATGGATAATTACCATGAGCATGAACAACTCGCAGACCGCTTCCAGGTCGAGCTTGACAAGCGTGAGAGGCTGGCCCAAGAACGCAAAGAGCACGAGAAACTCCACAAGGCCCAGAAGCAAAAGTCCTCAAAGCGCTCCCAGCACGGCCGAAGTCAGGATAGATCTCACCCTCAGCTGCCAGAACGACATTCTCTTCGGCGTCATGTCCGCAACTCAAGCGCAAATACCAGTAATAACAGCGTTGCTGACAGCAGCAAAGATTCACAGCCAGAAAAGGCCGCGGGCGAAAGGGTCTCTGGAAGCCATAAGCGCTCGCGCCGAAACTCGGATGTTAGCACCAGCGATATCAGCGGCTATGGCGATGACGATGTGAGGATAACGCTGCCCGGGCCAAAGTCAGTTCAACACCAACCAAGCTCGGCCTCATCTCGCAACGGCGGTGGCAGCAATCACCTTACTCATTCGAATGAACGATCTCTGTCTAGCTCCCCAGCACTCCCGCTGACGCCATCACCGCGGCTCACGCCATCGGATGCAAGGAATGAGAATCAGACCGGTCTTGAATCAGCCACAGATCTTGTCACCCGATCTTTGGACCAACCCGCCGCCAACTCTTCGACCTCCAGTCTGGCTGCCTCAACATCTTCGCCCACTTTCGCCACACCTTCAGTACTTTCTCGACCGGGACATATGATTACAGGACGAAGGAAACGAAAGCAAGCCATCCCAGTACATCCTTCAGTCGTTGAGCGTATTCCTGGGATCACTCTCAGGTTCCAGCGCGAGAAGCAAGGCGACCAATTGGAGGTGGAGATTCTCAAGAACTTGGATGATTACAAGACACGACCCGACGGCGACCAGACCCCAGCCTCGAAACTTCAGGCAACACAGGATATTCGCAAAGTCAAGGAGTCGATCGAGTCTGGGCGACCAGGGTATTCCTTTTTCCCGACACCGTCCTTGCAGTCGCGGCGCCAGTCATCAGCAGACCTTGGAGCCACTCCAGCTAGCACTACGGCATTGCAGTGGAGCTCACCATTTTCGTCGTCGCTGGCTTCATTAGCCTGGGCGAATTCAAATGGCGACTCACTAGAGTCATTAGCCACGATAACAGATCTATTTGATGTCAGATCTTTGCCACTATCATGGGAAAACTTCTCGACTCGGGAATGCGTCGTGAACAAAGTGGTTGGGAAACATGACAAGGATCTGGATATTCTGGAAGAGGTTGTTCAGGATGCGATCGCAAGGCAGCATTATACCCATCAACACCAGCAGCCAAACCAAGCGCACCACGAACGAGACCAAGAATATAGTCCTGCACCTGCGTATTCACCAATGACGCTCTCTGGAGCTTCGATTGGCTCTGGCGCAGCAGCAGCTGCAGCTGCCTCGACCGTTTCTCTGGGTCAACGCTCTTCCAAATTTACTATCCCGTCCTCAGCAGGGACAAGTAATCGCTCTGTACCGACTCGTGCGACGCGCAGCAGGACGCACATCTCAGATGGAGGCAATCATAAAGTAGAGGCCGAGTTGGTGGCACATGAAGATATCGAACTTGTTTTGAAGCAAAAGCGAAAGAAAAAGTTGGAGGAACGGAGGCGCTTGGGTAGCAAGGCCAGCTCCAAGGATGAGGAGGAGGATGATGATGATGATCGGCGCACACAGCCGGAGGACGAGGACGAGGACGAACTCCTCGATGACAGAGAGAAATACGCTGAACACAAGAACCCTCGCGAGGATGATCACGACATGGATGCAGCTCATGACGTCCAAACGGATGAAAATCTAGAGAATGAGGATGAGGATGTGCCCATGTCGAAACGGAACAGACCACAGCGAAGTAGACAGGTTTCTTCAACGGAGAGCGATGCTGCTTCGGAAAGGTCACGCCAGGCAGCAGCACGGGCAAAAGCATCGGTTAGAGCGAGAGTCGGCCCGGCGCGTTATCGTGACGAATCAACGCCATCGTCGAGTGATGACGACAATGACGCTGAGGATGACGAGGATTACCGTGACCACAACTACAGGGCAACGGTAGCATCCCACAGAAAGAGAACTCTCTCTGAGCCGAAGATCATACCTCCCACTTCACGGAAAGCGCTACCGGAACGCAAGCCTAGCGTTGCAATACCGTCAGCAAGGATTCAGGAGACACAGGAGAAGATTCCCACAGTTCCAGAGTCAACACAGGCGAGGCGTCCGTCACAGACTCTATCGCACCGATCACAGACAGCCATGCCAGTCTCGATCCCTATTGTGTCAAGCGATGGTGTCCGACGAAACAAGAAGCTTTGGTCGCGGGGCAGGAATACTAGAAAGGAGGATGAAGTTGTGGATACAACAAGCGATGACAGCGACGATTCCGGGAGTGAAGGTAGAGATGACGACAGCAAGATGCCACTTGTGAAACATGTACAGTCAAGCAAGTCGATGCCGACCATCGCCGCGGATATTTCGACCGCAGATCGCACTGGAAGAATCTCCTCGATTTCTATGAACCTTACAAGTAGCCCTGGAAAGCACGCCTCGGTTTCTATGACCCCAACCCCTGTTTCACCTCGGAGCGATATCAAGAAGATTTCAATGAGGAATTCTCCACCGCCCACTCCAGTCTCCAACTCGAGCGTGGATCTGAGAGACAGTAGTAACGCCTCTGGTAGTCAGGAGTCGGGAGGTCGAACCCGCGCACGGGCCAGGTCGTTCTCGAGTACGATCGTGACGACCGACAAGATCAACTTTTTCGAGTCTGCGTTGGATGTCATTGAGCAAAAGCGACGAGAGACACTGGCGAAGAAAAGGGCAGCGCGGGCCGAAGCTGAGGAGCGAGAGCGTCTGGAGCGTGAGAAGCAAGAGCAGCGTGATAGAGAAGAGAAGCATGAGAAGGAACTTAAAGAATCAGCTGTTCGGGCGCAACAGCAGGGAAAGGCACAGAAAATTGAGGCTAGCAATTTGCCAAAGTCATCGAAATCGCTGCCGGGGCGTGTTTTGCGTAGGAACAGGACGGACGCGTCTGCAGAGGACGGTTCTGCTGACCTGGATTGCGCCTCGTGCCGATTGGAGCTTTCGCCAGAGGACAAGACCCTCTGGAGGGCAGCGCAGGAGTCTGGCGAGATCCGGTTGCCGAAGACTTGGGGCACGCACGCGATCCTGTGCACAACCTGCAGGCAACAGTACCTTGACCATCATTGGAGATGCACCGCTTGTTTCTACGTGCCTGTAAAGGAGGAGATGGCGACGTCTGGCGCGTCATGCAGTCGATGCAAGGCTGGCACGTGGCTGATGGAGGCTGTGCGGTTAGCCCCGAACGCATCGGCCAAGGATGGTCGACGCAAGAATGTGTCGGATATGTCGGTGTAGATGCATTGCTGCCAATTAAAATCGCTCAGAGTTTTGAACTTCTGTAATTGAACGTGTTTCGCCTACATGCTCGGCACAGACCCGTGTTGGCCGAACACAGCAAGTGCGACTGAGAAGATCTCCCGTGTGTCGTCGGAGTTCTCACGTTACCTCGGACATATGTCCGCTTGGGCATGCATGCATTCAATTCATGTTGCCGTTTCTCCACTTTCTTCCTCTCAAAAGAACACATCCATATCATGTTGCGTCAGGTTTCTGTCAGGACGGCATCAGCTGTTCCCCGAGGTACCGACTACTCCTTATACCTGCCAGCAATACTGAACAAGGGATTTCCTGGGAGCAAACATTGACAGCTTCGGGATTTAGTTTCCCGAATCAGATTCGCGAAAGCGTGTCGGCATGCATCACTGTTTTTTAGCCGCCCCCGGCTCCTAACACCGCGCTTGCTGTTTTCTCTATCACTCTCTCTCGTCACCCACTATCTACCTGTCTGTTGTTTTTTTTCCGTACCACGTTAGTCTACTCGCGAGTCCTCGTTCCTTCCCTCTCTGCAACACCCATCCGCTCACTCCACGTTTCGTCCGTGTCACAGGCCAAGAACGTGAACGACTACCGCGCAAAACGCGAAAAGTTCCCAGAGGATGATGTTTCAACGCGCTTCATCGAAGGCCAAGGCCGAAGTCCTAGCATATTGGACAAGGCCTCGCAATCACTCCTGTTGACAGAGCTCGTACGTGGAATGTGGGTTGTTCTCGAGTCGTTCTTCAGACCACCTTATACGTTGATGTATCCGTTTGAGAAGGGCGCACTCGGTCCACGATTCCGAGGCGAGCACGCCCTGAGACGTTATCCTTCAGGTACGCAAAAAGCAGAATATAGCCATCTCAGGAGCGCGTTTGGAATACCGGCAAGGCGCGATCAGGATCTGCAGGAGATGAACCATCCGATATATGTCAATGCTATACTATGAGTGGGGTAACGGGTCAGGATTGCAGGCTACAATGCGTGCACCAGAATGCAGTTGTGCTCCTCGTTTATTGAAAGAGCAACAAGGCTGACGCGATTTATTACTACGTACTTGTAATGGACGTCCGAAAAATGATCGATACACATAAATCAAATAGGCGAGGAGCGCTGCATTGCCTGCAAGCTGTGTGAAGCTGTCTGCCCTGCACAGGCAATTACGATCGAGGCCGAGCCTCGTGAGGACGGGTCACGTCGCACGACCCGCTACGACATCGATATGACCAAATGTATCTTCTGTGGCTTCTGTCAGGAGGCTTGTCCAGTCGATGCCATCGTTGAGGGTCCCAATTATGAATATGCCACAGAGACACACGAGGAGTTGTTGTACAATAAGGAGAAGCTGTTGGCGAATGGCGATAAGTGGGAGGTCGAGTTGGCACGAAACCTCGAGGCTGATCATCTTTATCGCTAAAGATAAAACATGAAGATGGGCGAGATCTTGGGAGTAACAAGAGAAGTTTTTCTTTGGAGTAGGTAGCTATGAATGATTACAGTTGCTGTCAATATACATTTTTTTTTTTTAACGCACACATTATTGTAAATATGAAGGACATTCTATGCAAAGCAAATTGAGTCGTATGGAGAAACCGATAATCGAGTGCCAGTCCCGCTAGGTTGTTTATATTTTATTTGTAAAGTACTGGTCATTAAAAGCAGAGGCTACTGCCAGCCAAGTGAGAAATTCCTGTCATCGAAGCGGGTAACAATTTGATTCCTATTCTGCTGCAGCGGACATGTTTTATTAGGAAAAAATCGGATGTCAGGGGGACGGAAATTCGTCGAAAGCAAGTGAATAGATATATTTCTGCAAGAACCTGTTACCCGACCATGACTTCTACCAGCAGTAGTAACCGTCGCAGCCCCTCTTGCGGCAATGCTTTCCGTAGGTAAAAGTGTCGGGGACCGCGATGTCCTAGCAATGGTCCATAATACTGTCCCTTCACCATCCTAGAGCTGATCCCTCGGAGCAGGCGCATCTAGAGACACCAAGGTGAGGAAGACATCCCTGACAGGTGCAAGTGCGTGCCTCAGCGGTATGCGTTGTCATGGCGAGGACAGCCAGCATCGCGGCGAAAATATAGGCAAGACCCTTCATTGGTTGTAACGTGTATTTACTGTAGGGATTTAGTGTCGGCGTAGGGGGAGGAGCGACGGTCAGAGTGGAGGTGGAAGACAGTTGAGAAGACGAAAGGTCAAGGACATTGTGTTGTGAATTCGATGATTTTATACCTGGGTGTAGAGCCAGATAGTATCGCGACGTTCATCTATCGATAAGACACGGGTAAGAAAGAGGACGAGACTGGGACTTGAGTGGTTGTGAACCACTACTGAATTGCTTTAGTTTCGTCAACGATCTCTTCACCATTGGATAAAAAAAAAAAGGTGGCGCCTACATACTACTACCGAGGATTGATAAAAAAAATCAATAAAAAAAAACGCGCAGAAATTCCTGCGATACTGACCCGAGCAAGGTGATGAGGTACTGCAACAAACATTGTCTACCTCCGACGCGGTCTAAAAATTCAGAAGTACGTCCCTGATCCATGAGGCAGTGTTGGGCAAATTGTTTTTAAAGAGTAAACCCATGGCAACGTTCGTTCATGCATGCAAGCGTGCATCGAGATACGCATTGCCGATATTGGGCATCTAATACCTGCACACATTTCGGTTGGCCGAATGTCCTCGCGCGATAGACTAGCGCCTTTTTCCAATTCTGTCAACCCATCCGAGTTCGTTATCCTTTGATATTTGCAAATATAAAACTCACGCACAAACTCTGGTTTGGATGGATTATATACGACGCGAAAGTCGATGCGCCTAGTTTTGAGCATGACTGAAGGGATGTATTTTCGTACATGTAGAGCAACGCATGAGAGACCGATTCGCACCAAAGACTATTTTTCATACGGAACCCGGCAAACGTCTTACGGATTTCACGTCGTACAGATCAGACACGCCACGGATTTTTTTTTTCTTCTTTTTTTTTTCTTGCCCTGGTGGTGGTTTAGTGAAAGCATATATGATGTGACACTCCTGGTTGGTCTTGGTTGGTTGGTCGAGTGGCGATTGAGACCATACGTAAACTTCAGTATCTTGGGTCAGTCCTTCATACTCCTGCGCGATTGACAATTCAAGGCGGGGAAAAGCGTCGCATCTAGAATCAACCAATTGGAGTCATTGCCTAGAGTAGTATCTTCGCCTTCATCGATAATGAATTTACACAGGGCGGTGGATAGCATATGACTATTCGATCTGTATTTGAACCTATCTGTGCCACATGCCCAGTTAGTTTCGCATACTTGTGGAGTCGTGCCTTATTCAGCTGGGTTAAAAACTACCTGAGCAACAATCAAAAGATCATAGATACCGCCAGATTTCCTTCGTCGCATACTTGATTATTGCCACAACGTACGACTATTTCTCTTAATATAAGCGCCAATGTAAAGAGCGAACTAGGTGCTATAGACAAGAGTCATTTCTGTCCGTCATCAACACGATATCGAGAACTTTCTCTTGAACGAATCCCTGCGTCGGAAATATATCCTACGAGTGACACAACCTATTTGCCATTCTTAATTAACCCTTGGGCGTAAAGAGCCAAGACGATACAGCCATTATATCTTCATGGGGATACAGATCATTTGTATGCAGAAAGTATAGGCACCATTCAGCAGCATATAAGTTTCATTTCCTCATGAATCCTGTTAAAAAAAATACAACATATTCAAGATCTCATGCGATCAAGGATTATGATACGACAAATCCGAGGCTTGCCGGACTCTATAGCTCAAAGCGTCAGAGATTACATCTCGTTGTGTGATGCTTTGACACCAAAAGCTTATATCCTAGCACCATCACACGCATCGACACGCCTCCAATAACCAACAGCCTTAAGAACTCATTGATATCTTAAGCGCTTCGCTCCTCCTTTCCAATCCGCACATCCCCATAAATTTCTTTTGCTCTCAACATGATTGTCACAAGAAATAAAATAAAAATGTGTGTAGTGCCGACACTGCCACATCTCGCTCTCATTAAAAAAAACAGAGGGGACATCGCAAGGCGTCGTGACGTTTCTTCTGTATTACGAATATGGACTACATTCTCGTCACCCGTTTCTCTCACTCTCTCACTCTCTCACTCTGACCCAGAAGAACTCTCGACATCTACACCAGAATATGACAGATGTTAGGCTCCAAGAACACCCCCAGATGTTTCGTGCAGTCCTTACGGATAGCATATCGACGGTCTCTACTCCATCGTTGAACACAGTCAGCATTCAGCCTACTTTAGACGGAACCACGGGGCAATATAGTATTCTTTGGGACGACATCTTGAAGGTTTTCAAGAATGCTGTCTGCATTCTAAACGAAAGCACGGCTGTTCCCTTTCTTATGGACAAGAACTCCGAACGGTAATTTTACAGTCTGACCAAGCAATGCCCTTGTTGTATTTCATCTGCAAGAACACACCACGGAATACAGCAACATACCAACAGTTTCTACCAA
>MU617559.1:0-10820 GCA_025201705.1 Dissophora ornata
GTTCCTGTTAAAGACCAGCTGGGCGGTGAGGTCGTTTGTGAGCTTCCACAGCTTTTGCATCTCGCCGTCGTCCACGGTCATTGTGTCAACCATGGAGAGTAAAAATAAAAAGAGAGGCAGTGATCAACAACGGACAAGCAACTGGGTGTCCAACTCTGAGGTATATGGTAGTAGAGAGGTTTGCTGCTTTCTTGATTCTTTTTGTGTGTGTGTGTGTGTGTGTGGATAAGAAAAGGTGCACGGTTGGGTGTGAAATGCAGAAGAGGGGAGAATGAAGAGTGAAGAGGTGTGGAATGAGTTCATTGCCATGCGGTAACAAAGATCTCTTCTTTTTCTTTTCCGTCCTCTCGCCCAGCAGGAAAAGCTTTGCCCTCCCGCAAAGCAGTATATCCACCCAGCCTGCATAAAGTACAAACAGGGGGGGAGTGTGTGGATCCGCGTGCTACCATGACCACCGATTTCCCGTCCATGAGTGGGAAAGAGGGGAGACTTTCTACCAGCAGCTGACATGTTTCTTGACCACAAAGACAGGGGCATCAATGCAAACGCATGGCATCATCATGCTAGGTTCCCGTCAGACATCGGGAACTATACATCTACCGCACCAACCATGATCCATACGCGTAAAAAAAAAAGCTAATGTGCTCGGTATCTTGGTATTGTTTATTTTTTTATTTGCTGTGATATGATGCAAAAGACCATTGGTCGCATTCTTGTCTTCATGAAAGGACATGATTTACTTGAAAACTTTTCCGTCCATGATGGGCTTGCCCTCGACGGAACCCTCCCAGGCAAAGACCTGGTTGATCTTCAGCTTCTCAGCATCATCAACGTTGACCTTGACCCAGTTGTAGGACTCGTAGTCAGCAGCATCGGTGACCTCCTCGATCATCTCCTCGGCGTTGCCACGGACGATGAAGTAACCGGTGATGAAGTTGCTGTTATCCTCACCAGCAACAACCAAGCATCCGAAGGCGTACTTGCGGGCACGCTCGAGACGGTTCATCAAACCACCAGCCAAGTTGTTGGACATGTACAACTTGGTCAATTCGTCGTTGTACTTGTAGTCGACCTTCCAGATCGAGTAGTCGGCGGTGAGGTCAATGTTCTCCCAGAGCCACTTCATGGCAGCGGGGGTCTCGTTGTTCGAGTACTGGCGCTTCCACTCGTCAAGGGGCATCTTGGCAGCGGGCAAGAGATCCAACTTGGACTTGGGCTTGGGGGCATCCTCGAAGGACTCCTCAGCCTCAGCCTCAGCCTCGGGCTCCTTGGCCTTGGGCTTCTTCTCCTCCTTGGGCTTCTCCTCCTTGGGCTTCTTCTCCTTGGTCTCCTTCTTGGGGGGAGTGAACTTCATGGCGGTCTCGCACAAGGTGCACTCGCCAGCGATGGCCTTGAAGTTGGCCTGGTTGGCGATGGTGGTGTACCAGCGGGTGACAGCGGGGAAGCTCTTGCGGAACTCGGCATCGAAGAGGAGCTTGAAGCCGTGGATGAGGGAAGCGGCGGCAGAGATATCGGCCAAGGTGACGCGCTCACCAACCAAGTAGGTCTTCTTGGTCAAGTGGCGATCGAGGGTGGCGAGCTGGACCTTGAGTCTCTCGATGGCCTGGGTCTCGTTGACCTTGTTGTAGGGGATATAGCCCAACATGGGGTACAACCAGTTGCCGAGGGAGGTGACGACCGAGCAGTCGACGAACTGGACCCACTGCTGGATGTGGGCCTCCTCCGAGTTGGAGCGACCGATCAAGGTGGAGTCACCCTTGAGGTGGGCGACTGTATCCGAGCAAATGAGCAAATGAGCAGTAAAGGTTAGCGACCAACAGCTCAAACATCCACAGTGTAGAATACGATCGAGGAACGGGGTGGAAGGAGGGCGAGTGGTTTTCAGAAATCAAGTTCTCGACACAGTTGATTAAGTCAGGGATAACTGATTAAAAATAAATTCATCATTCACTCGCTCGCTCTCGGTGTTGGACAGGGTGGTGCATAGGACACGATCATGGGGTTGATATACGTACGGTAGTAGGCAATGGCGCCGGACTCGATGATGATGGTACCATCAGTGCCCTCGAAGGCGGGGACCTATATCACGCACAATTGCTGTTAGCATTTGCGCCGATTCTGTGTGTGTCGAATATCAGGATCGGCACTGTGCATGCACTGATTGTTTACCTGGGAAGCGCCGAACTTCTCCATCCACTCGGGGGTCTTGTTGGTGGTGCCCATGACGAACTTGTCATCGACGGTGACCTCGAGGCCGTTGTACTTGGCGACAACGAGGGCCTTGAAGACGCGGGGGTTCTGGGGGTAGGAGAAGATGGTCTATTCGCGCACATCAGACACACAGAGAGGATGGATTAGTGGGCGGGGATTGTGGACGGGATTGTGGGGAGCCATTTCGGGCGTGTAGACGGGCTAGAATGACTTACACCGACGGACATGGTGATATGTGTTGGGAGAGAGATGGATGGGGAGGAAAGAGAGAAGCGAATAGAACGAAAGCGAACCCTTTAGAGAAAATCTTTCGTCTCCTGGCGGGGGCCGAAAGGGCAAACAAACAAAAGAACAAAGCCACTCACGGGGCGTTGTGCGATCACATCAACTGACGACATTATGCTGTGCAACCGAGCGGAAATCATTTACGCGTCAACACTCGACAATGACTCTTTCGAGCATCGCCTCCAGTGACTCTACGGATGCCATGGCTGCGCCTGCTGTAAGGTCTTCGCTCGAACACACTGTGGCTAGAATAGCGCCCATCCCGGCTCCTTAGCAGGCTTCTCTATAGACCAAAGACTCATTTCAAAAGAGAATATCACAATACTTTGTTGTTAATACCCTTGCTTACAGAGGCGCAGAAAGACAAGCCTATGCCAATGCGCTGTGCCACCTGCTCCTCGCGGAACCGCAGCACTGGACGAAGATACACTGACCACAGATGCTTGAACCATCGACATTGGTCTCTTCTTTGTGAACTGCATCTCCTGGTGGAGATTATCAGCTATCAGCGAGGATATGCACTTTCTGAAAGTCGTATTCGAGAGATAACTGTCAAGGGTCAGCACTGACTGTGTTTGATGTATGAATAAAGCCAATGAGGATATAAAAAAAAAAATCTATACCTTTTGCGCCGAATCTTGAAGGCTTGTCCAATGCATTATGACAATTTCTCGCGTCGTTGCTTGACTCACCACAACTGCCCCACGCCTCGGCGTACCGTGGTACGCGTTCTCATTTGCGAGAACTGTAGGACGTTCTCTTGCGAGGTCTCTTGCGTCGACCCTTTCGCTCTGAGACACTCACCGCTGCTATCTGAATCATCGAGGACATCCGAGCCCGTCGTCGAACCCTCATCTTCGTCGTGTCTTCTCCTGCTTGGCGGCCGTACTGGTTTCTTGCTGACACTGGGGCGTGTTTCTTGATTGGAATCCTCCTGTTGGTCTTGATAGTGGATATCGCCCTGCCGATTTTGGCGCTACTTTATTGGACTCAAGCTTGATAGAACTCAAAGGAGTCTCTTTCGCGTATGTGGATCAACGAGCGCTGACGACGTAGAAACATTCACAGCTGATGACAGAGTCCGATTTGTGAGGCAAATATCAAATTTCACGGCATATTGTACGACTGGAGACACTAGGACTGACTTTCGGATAGCGCCTGCTCTTATGGTTTGTAAAGACCACGACCGCGATATGATGAGGCATAGTTTGATGATAATATGGAATATATGAGAATCGTCCTTGAGGACGCCGAGAGCCGCGGGCCACGTACTGGTCGTCAAAGTCATATGGAATGCATTTTTATTATTTGTTTGATGTTTGAGTCTTCTCATGAATGGTATTCTCGTTCTAACAGTTGTCATTGATCCTAAACTAACTCTACAAGTTCTTAGGAACCTGTGAGAACAGGTAACTGATACTCTCGCCATTGTGGGTGCGACGGATGGCCTCCGCCAAGGTCGGGCTAATGTCAAGTACAACGAGCTTGGAGCAGAGAGCGCGCTTCTCCGCAGGGAGAGGATATGTATTGGTGATCACGATCTTGTGAACATTAGTGCACTCCTCGATCTGGCGCAAAGAGTTGCCGCTGAGGATTCCATGCGTGGCAATGATATAGACCTCCTTGGCACCGTGGCCGACCAAGTTGTCCGCCGCCTCCAAGAAGGAGTGGCATCCATCGATCATGTCATCCTACACGTTTTTTTTTCAAAGATAAGCTTCGCATTAGTACACAAGGTTCGTAACCGTAAAACCTTCGATGTTCATTGTCTATACATGATACTTACGACGATAAAGCAGACTTTATCCTGAACGTCGCCAACAAGAGTCATCAACGAAGTCTCGTCAGCAGCTTCAGGGCGCTGAATCTCGTGGCCAGTCTCGGCATCCACCATGCTATCATCGTCATCATCCTCCTCCTCCAGTCTGTTGTAGATGTTTTCAGGTTTTGACAGTGAGGAATCAGGGCCATGAGCATGGCCTTTCCTGGACCTGTCCATGTGAATCAAGGCGAAGTCAATGTTGAGGCGATCAGCCAACGATGTGACCCTACGATGTTGATTTCAAAGAGTAAAGAGATGGTTACTTCAACAAGACCCTGGCTTTCCTAAGTGACAGCTAGGATGCGATCGTGAACCGAAATTCGACCATTTACCTCTTGGCTCCACCAGCGTTCTTACTGACGACAACACCGTTCTCCCAGTCCTCGACATTCTCTTGGATCCACTTGGAAACAGTCGGCTCGGCATAGAGATTATCGACTGGAATGTTGAAGAATCCTTGCATCTGTGAAGCATGCAAGTCCATGGTGATGATGTGGTCGACTCCCGAGATCGAAAGAATGTTGGCCACCACTATTTAATGGACAAGGGGCACCGAGAATAAGCATTCTTTGATCCGGTTTTTTGAAACTACATCGCATCCAATGATGTCCTTAAACAAGATACTTACATTTGGCGGCAATGGCTCCACGGTGCTTCTTCTTCTTGCTTTGCTTCGAGTAAGGGAAGTACGGGATAACAGCCGTGATGCGCTGGGCCGAGGCACCCTTGCAGGCATTGATCATGATCAAGAGCTCCATCAGCGAGTCGTTGATCTTTGGCGAACCAGACTGGATAATGTACACGTCCTCATTACGGACCGAGACACCTATTATGCAGATCGACCAATTGCCCCAAGTGAATGGTGAGCAAGAGTTCTATCCCAACATCATAGCTCCTACTGTGCTCATCTGCCTGCTCTGGGCGATTCAACATAGTAGACGCACCAATCTCGACCGAAGTCTCCATGTTCTTGAACTGGGACAGCTTAACAGCGCTGGGCTCAACGCCGAGGCGGTTAGTGATCAACGCAGTGATCTCAGGATGCGACGATCCGCCGAAAATCTTGGTTCTCCTCACTGCGGGGACAGGGTAGGGGGGGACGAAAGAAGCCGAGGCAGAGCACAGAAGAGATTAGACGGGTTGGAATGAGTCCACTCGGCGATGCTCGATTGCATGTCAACCTTCTTCTGCCAGGTGCATTCAGTCACCATACTTGTTTCCTTTAGTTCCGACACCTTGTAGGAGATATGGGGGGAAGATCAGGGTAGCTGTGTTTAGAGCAAAGGGAGGCCGACGACACTCACGACACAACTGGGGAATGGAGGAGAAGAGTGGGGAGGGTGGGAAAGCAAAGGCAAGTCCGCTTTCATGTGCGGCGAAAGCACATTTTGTATCAAAAAAAAATAAAAAATAAAACTTTTTTGTTTTTGCGCCTGTGAAAAAGGGGCCGTCACGGGCCATGTTGCAAAAAAGAGGCCATCCGCGAATCCCTGCCGCATGTGGTGACAGCAGTGGTCGCACTGACCTCGAAACAACCTGTCCGAGGCTTATCATAGAGGCCGTTGACCCCTGGACCCATCGCATCGCCGGCTGTCATGACACAATGACACGAACGGTATAGAGTCGCCAGAATGCAGGGTGGTTGTGTGTATATATATTCATTGGTGCTGACATGCACTTCATCTGAGCTAGGATATCTTACGCGCTCCCGTCCTCAGAGCCACTCTCAGAGTCACTCGCCTCGAACTCCGCCTTGGATGCCGCCACCAGCTTGGCTCGTTCGTCTGCCTGCACCTCGGCTAAGATTGCCTCATATTCCTGGTACCCCTCGAGATCCTCGATCATCTTCTGCGTAATCGGGTCCGAGAAGCCGAAAAACAGCGGTCCACTGATCCTGGTGCCTTTTGAATAACTAGCTAGACAAGCCTTCGTCCATGGAAGGGTCGGGGAGCTTCCCTCATACACCTTCCCACCTGCAGATTCGATAATAAAAAGAGGTCCATCCGGGCCTTCCTTGATTTCCATCATGTAGCGTTCCCGAAAGTGAAACTTTTCTGCCTTGTAGCCGATTGGGTATGGATGCCGAAATAAACTCTATTTCAGAGGTGAAACATGGAGCTGATGGTCAATGCCCTGCGTCCAATGTGGCGACGAATAGCAGAATATAGGCGTTGCTGGGCTACGCTCAACTCACCCCTTTTCCACTCCAGTATCTCAGTCTGTTTTCTTTTCCCTTGTACAGTTTTCCAACATCCCATATTGTGGTCGCGATGCTTCCTATTGAGTTACGAAGGTGTCAGTAGGGCCGCTGAGAATGAAAAGGCTGCGGCTGTTGTTCTGTCATTGCGGCTGTTGTTCTGTCATTGCGGCTGTTCACTTGCCAAGTGTTAACGGTGCGCCAGAGCATGGGATGTCGGTCTCGACAGTAAATCCTGTAGTTTGTTTCCTGCCCTTCCACCTCGCTTTTTTCGAGTACGAACCTAGTTGGTCCGGTGGCAGTGTGCTCTTCTCATTCTGACCTCTCTCGTTCAAAGCATGTTCCAGTCCGTTTTCGAGCGCTTCAATGTCGACATTGTGCAGTATCGCCGACTCTCCCCGTATCCTCTTTGACGACCGTGTCTGCACGGGTGTATATATCATTTTAATACCCTTGTGCCGCCGGGAGCGAGGTTTGGGCCCGCTATCCCCTGTATACTCTTCATCGTCCAAATCCTTCACCTTTGGGGGTTTGGAAGACGTTGGGAATTGACTCCGGACCGATATTGGATTGAGGCCCAGTTCCATCATCATTTGCTGGTTCCTCAGGATATTGCGTTGTCGCTGAGTTTCGTAATCGACTTCCTCTTCCTCCTGTACCTCGGGCTCACTTTCTTCTTCCTGTTCATCACCTGACTGGGCATCTTCGTCTCTGTTGTTACTGTCCTCGCTTTCTTCATCCTCTGATGATATGTCTCCGTATCCCCGCTTCACTGACTGTACGCTCTTTGCGTCTGATGAAGGTTTTTCATCTCGAGCTTCCTGCGAAACATTCAGTGAACCGCCAAGGTTCTTGTCGCCAATGATCTCGAGCGAGGTGACTGTCCGCTCGATGAGTTCCATGGATGTGCTGAATCACTGAATTGCTGGTCGGTGGTTGTTATGATGTTGTGTGAAAACAAAACAGGATCGTACCCCCCGAGCAGTGACTGGTGCACGACGCGTCTTCAGCCAGCCAATCAACGTGCATTATCGATAAAAACGGCCAACGTGCCTCAGCTTGACTCGGCAACAAGAACAAGATCGTTGAGGCGTTGGCTACGATGGTGAGGGCAACAGGACTAGAGTGGCGGCGACATAGATGATGCTGGTGGGGTTGAAGGAACTACGCCTTAAGATCTGGAATGAGACCCGATAGACAGACTACAGAATACAGGCAAAAAGAAAAAGAACAAAGTTAATGGCAAGGAAAAGTGTGAATCCGCCTCTTTCCATCTTCTGCGACTCAATTCATCCACGGCCTTCTTTCAATAACCGACAAATACACAAAGCCGGATAAAATGGCAAACAGAGCATCAGATTAAGTCGAGCACCTCTTGGACCCGAATCTGTGCTGCAAATACATTTCCTGGAAAATTATTTCAGCTTGAATTTTTCGGAATCATCATCGAAATCCATTACAACAACCGTCGATACAGATCATCTTATGAAAACGGGGAGGAACGCAAACATGACTACCTTTCCAGACCGCTCCTTTGCACCCGACGAAGCGTTTCTGTTGATGGATTATAGTCCATGGCTCTGCTTTAATAGTACGAGGCACCCTCCCCTACCTTTGCGCTGGTTGGAACAATTGATTCCCGGTGATTCTTCAACACCATTTCTAATCGTGTCAATATAACATGAGACTAACCCGATTACAGATACACGATAGAGCGAGCCCTGTACCTAGCATATCTCCTGAACCGTACACTTGTCCTTCCGACACAAGTCCGTATCCGGCATTGCTCTGATGAAGCTGTCTGCGACTCCACTTGATATAGGCGCTGCTATTGGTCTAAATGGACAAGGAAGCACAATCGCTCTCGATCTTGGGCACTTCTTCGACCTCCCCAATCCCGCAGACAATACGCACGGTTGGGTTGTTGACTTTAGGACGTTTATGGAATAGATCGTTGGGACGCCTCGGGGTATAACGTTGGTCGACAGTCAGTTTGGAGCGCAGGCGGCATTATGACAACATCGTGTGCAGCTGCACCAGCAACAAGAGACAGGGCTTCCTTTGAAGATCACAGAGGGATACCGCGCCGCGAATGGGGATGAGAAAGCCTTCGCGGCAGCTTTCGACGACCACGAAGTCAATGGCGGTGACAGCGCAGGATTCTATCGATCAGGAGAATACAGCGCACAAAGTGGGACATTGAAGATCGAGAGGAACTTTCTGTAATTGACAACCTCGTCAAGAATGGTCTCGTTAACAACTTTGACCTTCCTACTGCGACTGAGCATGTCAATGCTCAATACGGTTCGGATGGATCATTCAAAGTCGAACGGTCATTATACGCACTTGGTGATGTGCGCGGCGGTGGTCTTGATAGGATCGTCGAGCGACCTTTGGATTTCATGCACAGGTGTAAGGACGAAACGGAAGAGTCGTATGAGGCAACGCCTCTGTTAGGCAGCAGCTCCTGTCGCTATCCAATTGAAGATCCCGACGTGGAGCAGATCCCTTGGGAGTCTCGCTTTCTTGCATTTGCTTCCTGCAGAATCGAAAACTATGTGGGACTGGAACAGGAACTAGATCCAGTTTCCGCAAGAATACTCTCGATTGAAGGCCAATACCATACGACCGGCTGGATTTCCATCATTTCTTCGTCCGTTGAGGATGCACGAAGGTATCGGTCTATGACCACCTCCCTTCTGAAATACGCGCTCGTAGTCCAGGAGACGGCTGAGTATCTGACGAGGAAATTAAAAATCTTGATCCAGTCAAGGCAATCGAGAGATCAAAACTTGGACAACGACGCCCACGATCGAACAGACTCGTCTTGGTTACTTTTGTCGATGCATGTGCGCCGAGGTGATTTCGTAATGGAAAGGCATGGATGGCAAAAGTTCGGCGACGCCCGGATGGGGTCGCTAGTCAGACGCTGTTGAGTCTATTTTCCCACAGCACCATTCCTCAGCTGACAAACAATCGTCTGGACCGACGGACGAGCCCTCGCCTCGGGTTATTGGCTATTTCCACTCGCTTGGTGCTATCCTATTCGAGGACTTGATTGACGCGTCATTTGAAGAGCGGTTCGGTCACTTGCTCGTCTGCGATGATTGGATTGGGTGGTCGAGCCAACGATCTGCGCACGAGCAAAGCGATTTTATGGCACCACGACCAGCAGGTTTACCGGCGGGATTGTCAATCCCCGGCTCTCGGGGGACCCAGACGGCCAGGAGGTTGCGTATCTGTTCAAAGCTGGAGTGCCAGTCCTCACAAGCGACCGGCATCATGTAGTGCACTGGACTTGGGTGTCTCTTGAGGAAGGAAGAGCTGGGCTTTCAAAAATAAAAATGTCAGCTTTGTGCCGGCCTCATCAATAAATACATGGATCTATTGCCTGTTCCTGGCTGGTGTTATTTATCACGCCCCGAACTGGGCGAGGCGTCAAAAAAAAACTTCACCAACTCTGCGCCATCCACGCAGAATCAGCAAAAAGTAGCGTCAACAGCAGGATTTGAACCTGCGCGGGAGAACCCATGAGATTTCTAGTCTCACGCCTTAACCGCTCGGCCATGTTGACTTTGCTTCGATGGATTCTGGTTCCACCCGGAGCTACAAATTTCCAAAACTCTCACCGATTTGGCACGTGACTAAGACGATAATACACGTGACTTTCTGCTTGCCAATGGTTTCATTCAAGATTTTCAAATTCAACTAAACATGGAAATATGGTAGGATGGCCGAGTTGGTCTAAGGCGCCGCACTCAAGTTGCGGTCTCGAGAGAGGCGTGGGTTCAAATCCCACTTCTACCACTATTTTGCTTTGATGGAAGCGATCAGGCAAAGGACGCGTTGAACGTTTAAGCTCCATCACGACGCGTGTTTTTTTTGTTTTTGTAACAGAAAAAAGACATATGACCGTCAATCGCCTCGTTCATTGAAAGGAGGATTCAACCTGTTTAATCAATCATTGTTCCTTGTGACACGTAGCACTCGTCTGAAAACGCTGATACGCAGTTTCGAAAGGAACCTCTGCACAAGCCAAAAAACAGAAAAGAATGTTGATTTTAATCCTTTCGTTCGTTATCATGAACAACAGAATGACAGGACTAGTCTCACGATGGGAAGGACTCTTGTTTATTGGCGTAAAATTTTCATGGAAGGAAAACTGGGCGGGAGGGGGGGAGGAAGGAAAGAAAAAGAAAAAATCACACACACAAACACGCGCGCACACAATTTCTTACAAGCACCAAGCCTTTTTTCTTTCTTTTCCTACTTTCCTTTCTTTCTTTCCTTACTTTTTTTTTTTTT
>MU617560.1:0-10812 GCA_025201705.1 Dissophora ornata
AAAAAAAAAAAAAAAAAAAAAAGGGTCAGCAATTTGAGTAAAAAGATATCCAACATGGACTGGCAGTTTCAGGAACTTGCAAAGACATGCAAGAGTCGGACGTACAGAGTTCGCATTGGAGACCCTCAGACTTGGCAATCTTGTTAATGCGGACCAAAGGAGTGTTTCCGATGTGCTCAAGGATGTTGTCGAGAATGGCAGGCTCGGGGAGGCTATTGTGGGAAAGAGAAGGGAAAGGAGAGGTCTTTGTTAGTGAAAATGATTTTCCAAGGTGCCACAAAAACAATGAGAAAGAGGGATGAACATACTGCTCCTCGTGTCTGTGGCTTCCGATCTGGTTGCAGCCCTTGAGTTCGCAGGTGTCAGACATTGTGTTGATGGAGGGGAGGATGTAATGAGGGAGAGGGATGATGATGAGGACAAGAAGAAGAAAGTGTGATGAACAACAAAATAAAAAGTTTTTTCTTTTTTTTTCGCACGGTGCAAATATGGCAATTGAAGGTGCAACGCTGGGCAGGACAAGGCACAGCATGTGCGACTCCACGTCGTACCTGAAATCCGAGACACGTTTTTTTTTTTTTTTTCGAGGGACGGCGCCACGCTGCGTCTTGCCTGTACCGGGTGTGCCGGGTGTACCGAGGGGAGCCGTTGCGGCTGTGTGGGGGCCACCGACAGCCACCCGCAGCTGCTGCTCAGCACATGCGCGGCATAGCCCTGCAGCATGGTCGCGATGATGCAGCAGGGCCATGCTAGACAGCGCCAGAGACACAGCCGCCACGTTGCCCGGGCACCAGGGCTCCGTCAGAGAGTGGCATGTTTGCTCCAATAACAGTCAAATGTTGCTTGACTCTCGAGCAAGCGAGCTGGCTGGCTATAAAAGAATGCAGCGAGAGAGAGCGATAAAGACTTGAGAGCCCAGCCCGCCATAACCGTAAACGGTCCATTTGTCTGCATCGAGCGGTTGTCCATTCCATCCATCCTCTCTTGTCTCCTCTCCGCTTCCTCTTTCTCTCCTTCCTCTCTCCCTCTCTCTCCCCTCTCTTTCCTCTTGCTCTCATCGCCCGTCCGTTCTTTGTTATTCTTTTCCAAAAGATACAACAATACAGCAATCTAAGGGTCATCCCCCTTTTCATCGCTGTCCCTCATCCCCACTTCCAGTCTGACCAAGAATAAAAACAGGCCAACAGCAGCAGCAAAGCCGTTGCAACTGCCCTTCCAGCGGCTCTCCCCCTTCCCCTTCCACTGCCAGCCATGGACAAGATTCTGCATCTGGGCAAGAAAAAGAGCACCAAGCACTCGCCGCCCATCTCCATCTCCTCCCCAACTCCGAACCCCTCCGGCACTGCCGCATTCTTTCCTCCTCAGAGCAACTCACCGCCGTTCGTGCCTCAGACGACCTACCAGCCTCGCGCAAGTATTAACCTCAACCAGAGCGACCGCGACCAGGGCCAATACGCTATCAGCAGTAGCTACTCCAACAACAACAACAACGGCGGCGGCGGCACATACAATAGCAACTTAGACCGACCAGCGGGTGGCGGACACGGCCATCAGTCCTACTCGAGCGACTCGTCTCCGCCACAAACTGCCCGAGGAAACCATCCCAATCACCCCTCGTCCACTGCCAATGCCCTTGTGGCCTTCCCTGCGGGGCACCACCGTGCTTCTTCAGGCATGGATAGACCAATGTCGCCCAACAATTATGACGCACAATCTGTCCGTTCGTTCAGGACTTCAACCTCTGGAACGGCGAGTGAGGCAGGGCGCATGGAAATCATGTCTCTGGCGCGTCCTCGGACGGACCAGGAGATCGAGGATCGCTTCGTTGACTTTATGGTAAGGAGGATGAAAGACAATTTTTGTCTTTAGAGAAGAAGTATGCAAGGAAAGCAGCAAGAGGAGCAAGAGGCATAGTGATGCGTGTGGCCCATTCAGCACTGCGTCGCTTCGCGGTTTAGAAGTCTGATACACTGCGATTTCGGACATTTGATTTCGCTTAATATCGATGATGACGGTATTGATGATGTGTATGTTTGCTTCTTGTTCTTCGATTATATTCCGCTAATAGAACAACATGGGCATGCATGAGCCCGAGAAGCGCAAGGCAATGGCTGGACTGTCTTTGGACAACAAGTGGAAGCTCATCTATCAGCATCAGGCTCAGGAGCAGACTAAGGTATATAAGCGGGATAAAGTTATATCGCACAAGGAAAGTTGCTTTTGCGCAGGATCATGTCATCCAACCGCGACACATTTTTTCTTCTATTCGTATTTGGTCGTGCTAGGCCAGGAAACGTGAGGAGGGCTTTATCGACAAATCGTCGCCAGAGTACTATGTGCGAAAGATGCAGTCAGATGCAGACCTCCGGAACATGGATATCAAGATCCTCGTTGCTCTTCACGTGTCGCTCAAGTCTCAGCCAATATCGTATGTCTATATCTCAAAGCGTTGTTGTACAAATGCTTGGCTCAGCGTGAAAGAAAAAAGCGAAATGGTGGCGCTTTCTCTGCTTTGCATTTCTGACAACTGCCTTGCCTTTTTTACTTGTTGTGGTCGTGTAGGTGGGTCCGGATCTTTATTCAGAATCGTGGACAGCAAATTCTCTCTTCATCACTTGCAACCCTGAACCATCGACCCTCAAGGTAAATGCACACACAGCAATCGGGATCAAATACCACACTTGCGCCATCCATCCAACAAGACTTTTGCCCCTAACGTGTGCATTTTATTACTGTTTGATCACACCAGACGTGACACTGATCTGGCTATGGAACACGAGATTGTCAAGTGCTTGAAAACTCTGCTCAATAACCGCTGGGGCGCTCAGGAGGCTATCAAGCACCCTCCTTGTATTTCTGCACTCTGCTTCTCAATCACCTCACCGCAGCTCCAGACGAGAAAGTTGGTTGTGGAAGTTTTGACCTTTTTGTGTTACTGCGAGGTTCCAATGGGACACAAGTTGGTTTTGGAAGGATTGGATCAAGTTCAGGAGTACTGGAAAGAGAGCGCTCGCTTTGATGCTTGGATGCGAATCCTGGAAAACACTATTGACGGTCGAGGTCGCTTCGGAACCATGGTTGGAATGAGCGAAGAGCTGAAGAAGACGGGAACACTCGACGGCCATTTGATCGAATATGTGGTATGTGCACCTGTTTTCGCAGGAGATCTCACGAGTAATTTGAAGCCAAAAAACATCTCCCTCACAGATTTTTTATTCAACAATAGCTCTCGAATGTCATCTTTATCAACGCGCTATTGCAAGTCGTGGATGACATCGAACTTCGAATCCATCTCCGCAGTCAGTTGACCACCAGCGGGTTGACGCGTATCATTTCTGTAAGTCGCAAACCCTATTTTTAAAGTGACTCGTCCACTGGCGGATCAAATGAATACAGTGATTAACTTGATGTCCATTCGGGAATATGCCTGGCATAGAAAATGAGGAGCCTCAACCATGACCTGATTGACAGGCAGTTGAACATTTACGAGGATGAGGCGGAAAACGACTACGACGATATGGTGGAGTTTTATAACCACCAGATTTTGCATGACATGTCCGACCCATACGATGTATTCCATGCATTGCTTCGTTCTGTAGAAAGCAGCAGAGCATACGACTTTTTCCTGTCGCTTCTACAGCACATGCTTCTTATTCGTGAGGAAGGAGATTTAAGGATTCGGTACTTCCAACTCATGGACGCGATTGTGACGCAAGTCGTACTTGACCGGCGCGGAATCACAGATGATTTCGATCAAAAGATTGGGGTGTCCGTCAACCAGCTCATCAGTAAGCTGGTCGATCAGGACCGCCTGAACGTTGCTCTTGAGGATTCGAAGCAGTTGCGACAGGAGATAGAGAGACTAAACAGGAAAATCAAACAACTTGAGCACGATATCGGCCGGAAAGATGGTATGTGTTTGGCACTGGACCAAGAGTACAATTCAATTTTATCCGCATCATGCATTTCTAATTAATATCTATGTATTTGATAGACGGAATGGTATCCCAGCTTAGGTCAAACATCTACTCGCTCGAGGATTTGTTGCGAGTCTCACAGCATTCCACACAGACCTTGCAAGCCAAGTTGACTGATGTAGAGACCACAACACAGGTCAAACTTTCTGCACAGGATACTCAGTTAAAGCATTTGAAGAAGTCGCTTCAGGATGCAAATACTTTGATGACAGAAGCAGGAATGCAGACCGGCATTTCGATCGGTACAGGTCCCAGAGGTACTGGATACGGCTCGGGTACTGGATACGGCTCGGGCACCGGATACGGCTCGGGTACTGGATATGGCTCGGGGACTGGTGCCGGCTTTGGTGGCAGAGGCACAGGAGTAGGATCCGGCACAGGAACAGGCACAGGCACGGGCACAGGCACAGGTACAGGCACAGGCTCAGGTACTGGCTCCGGATCAGGCTCAGGCTCCGGATCAGGCTCAGGCTCCGGATCAGGCACAGGCTCCGGATCAGGCACAGGCTCCGGATCAGGCACAGGCTCCGGATCAGGCACAGGCTCCGGATCAGGCACAGGCTCTGGATCAGGCACAGGCTCTGGATCAGGCACAGGTACCGGATCAGGCACGGGAGGTGAATACCCCGCAGTTGACAAAGGGAAGATTCGCCGACTGCTCGAACAAACTAGGGCAGAAGGCGCCAAATATCAGGAGCGTTATGGCAACCAAGTGTCACCTCCAGTTACATCTCCAGATCCTGCTCTCGAGAAGGATTTGGAGCGGTTGGGTGGATATACGTTTACTAGCAAGCCCAATAACTCTACAGGCGCGCTTTCCAACGGTTCTGGGCGCATGCTCGAGGGAAAGCTCTCTGGAGAATGGGAGGAAGGTGTATCCGATGATGAAGGTATGCAAATGGCCATGTGTCCCTGTTAACGCGGTCTACCACTACCATGGTGTTGATATCTAACATTCTTTTCTATTTCTGGCGTAGCTTTCAATATGCTGCCTGAAGAGCTACCCGGTTCGACTGGTTCGCTGACACCGCCTCCACCACCCACAGGAGGTCCACCTCCACCCCCACCTCCACCAGGTCATGGAGGTCCACCACCACTTCCGCCAACTTCTGGAGCCCCACCTCCACCACCACCGCCACCTTCAACTGGAGGTCCACCCCCACCCCCACCCCCACCCCCACCTCCGCCAGGACCAGGAATGGCACCTTCGCTGCCGTCACCGGTTGCAGGAATGAGCAACTTGCTGGGCCAAATGTTGGCGAAGGGAGGAGCAGCTAAATTTGGTGGCGGCAACAACTCTGACTCAGATTCTGACGAACCCCCACCAGGTAGTTTCGCTGCTATGTTGGCTGCCAAGAAGAAGGGATTGGGTCAAAGCAGTCCGACAACATCCAAGGCTCCTGCGCTTGTTGTACCCAAGGCCCCGCCACCACCTGCTGGAGGACCACCACCACCACCACCACCCGGCCGGGGAGGGCCTCCGCCTCCACCTGGTGCACCCGGCCCACCGGCGCCAGGAATGATGATGATGAACATGAAGAAGGAGGGTGCTACCGCAGGTGTGAAGCTGAAGACCCTGCAGTGGGATAAACTCAATTACATGGCAGTCGGAAACACAGTGTGGGGATCAGGCGGCGTTGACGAGGATGCCCTCCAACGGGCCCTTGGCGCAAATGGCATCTTTGGAAACATGGAGCAGCTCTTCGTGGCCAAGGTGACTGAGTACAGAGGTGAGCGGACATTCTTGGCAGAGGGATTTATTGATAAGGGTTATATTTGCAGAAATACTGACATTGATGTATCCTTGATAGAACCTCGCGCGTCTAAGAAGGCCAGAGAGATCCTCATTCTGGAACAGCGTCGCGCCCATCAGATCAACATTATGCTGGGCGGTATGAAACACACGAACCCAGAGATTCGTCATGCCATTTTCCGCATGGATGAGGAGTTTATGTCTTTGGTGCAGATTACAAACTTGCTAAAATTCGTTCCTGAAGCTGAAGAGGTGAGAGTCAATGTCACTCTGCCAAAAAAAAGTGTTTACTTTCGCGTGTGGAACAGTTTCCTAACATTCTATTGCCCCATGAATCCTTCGCTGGTATTTCAAGACCGGCAAACTGCTAGAGTACAAGGATGCGCCGGAGGATGTCAAGTTGCAGCTCGGCAGAGCAGAAGCGTTCTTTGTTGAGGCAAGCGAATTTTTAGAGTATTCATGCAAGAAGTTTATCTGTTTAACCATGAAATCTAATTGAACTTTCTTATATATCTGGGCTGATAGATTCTGAAAATCGAGAGATACCAACAGCGCTTGGAAGGCCTTAAATTCAAGGTTACATTCGAGTCACTTCTAGATGGTGTTAATGAGGTACGTTGCCTGTTGTTCTATTCTAACGTAGGGCGCTTGGGAAATTACATCCAAATATTAGCTGGCTAATTGTATATTTTGTCATTATAGTCAATCTCTGCCATTTCCGTCGCCTCGAAGAAATTGAAGAACGCTAAGTACTTTAAGGAGCTGCTCAACCTGATTCTCATGCTCGGAAACTACATGAACGGAGGGGGTCATAATGGAGGAGCTTTTGGATTCAAGATTGCCAGTATCAACAAGGTATGTTTAAAGCAAGTCAAGAGGCAGCCAATACTTATTTTAAGAGTGGGCCGTAGTGTCTAATGTTTGCTTGTTTTATCCCTTATATTAGCTGGTTGACACCAAGGCATCCAACGCTCCCAATATGACCTTGCTTCACTTTTTGACCAACATCACGGAGTCGACTTTGCCAGATTTGCTGAATTACCAAGCCGAGATCAGCACATGCGGAGAGGCGTGTCGTGGTATGTTCTCTAGTATGATGGGCTAGCCACATAATGTCTGACTTTCTACCAGGTTACTAACCATAACGGCATATTGTTTCTATGTGATTTGTAGTCTCGCTGCCTGAACTTCTGTCAGATTTCAACCTCATCAAGACGAAGCTGAAGGAGATCAAGGTGGAGCTCAGCACACATTACCCTGATGGGCTGAAGATCTGTCCCGATGACCGGTTCTACGAGGTCATGAAGCCGTTTATCGAGGGGGCGGAGAAAAAGTTCTCCAGAGCTGAGACAGCCATGGTTGAGATGGACTCTCTGTACAAGGACTGTGTCAAGTTTTTTGGAGAAGAGCCGGCGATCATTAAGCCAGACGAATTCTTTGGAATCTTCAAGACGTTCACTTCATCTTTCGAGGTACGTGTTCTTTTTTTATTGCGAATATATTTCCGGAGATCATACTGGAGTGGAGTGCTGGGCGATATTAACAAATCACACGTTTGTGTTTTTAATTTATTTTCGATAAAACAGAAAGCAAGAGATGATAATCGCAAGCAGAGAGAAAGAGATACCCAGCGCGAAAAGGCCAAGCAGGCGGCCAGGCAGCGCCAAGAACAGATTGCAGCCAAGAGGAATCGTCTGCAGGTCCCGGATATCATTGGCGAAGGATCTACATCGGATGCAGATGGTGGTAGTGACGACAAGGGTATGATGGATAGCTTGCTCGAGACGCTGAGAAATGGTGGCGATAACGAGGCGTCTCGTAGGGATCGCCGACGCAAGCATCGGGCAGATCATGCGGCGTCAGTATCAGTCAAGGCACAGGATCTGTTGACTTCGCTTAGAGAGGACAACGGAGGACATGATCGTATCTCATGAAGGAAAACAAAAGGGAGTCATTCCTAGTGATTGAGAGAAGGTCTTCATGTTATTTTCCTTACTCATTGCATAACATACCAAGAAAAAAAAAGTACATGTTGTCTTTAAAAAAAGACTGAAAATATTAAAACACAGAAAGAAGGATGCATGGAGACGCAAAAAAAATATTCTCGGCACACTTTATTTGGTGTAATTTGGTTTCCTACATTTGTTCACATCGCCACAGCGAGTGTGTTGAATCCAACCTGGAACAACCAATCCAGGCGTGCGAGCCGATCCATGTCTTGCAATACGCTCGTGGAGTCATGGTTCCGGGGAGTATCCAACACCTTGGTGTCTTCTGCTGCAGCCCCTCGATTCTTTCCCCTGATTCCAAACTGTGAAACGAATTTTTGCTTCAAAAGGTGCTGGTACGCCTTTGTTTTGAAGACAGGTGAGTCAAATTGGTTCGTGTTACTCACGGTCCGCGAGCTCGGCCTTGACAACACGGCGTTCGCAATCGGGACAAGGAAGAGAGCTTCGATCAGTCGTGCTCGGTCAGCGACGTCCCTCGAAACGCTTTCTACACGTCGCTCTTCATTACCGCCATGTTCTCCTTCAACGAGTATATCATCAACAGGGCTGCCATCCTTCGTGAGCAGATCGTTCTCGTACTGCGGGAACTTGGATCCAGGGCCAGGGATCAGCTGGTCAACCGCTTGGGCGAGGATATCGAGCCTGCGCGATAAGAGTTCATTGTCTTGCTGTAGATCCGCGTCCGTGCCCCCCTGCCCATGCTCGATAGAGAAAGCGACCAGATGACAAGCAAGGTGGAGCACTGCAATTTGTTCCGCCCTCGCTTTCATGTACGCGATGTCGGACCGCCTTATCGTCGAGGTTGCCGTTGTTGCGATATGGGTGTCGATCGATTGGACCATGTCTTGGACTTGCTGCTGCAACAAGAGTGCGTACTGCGCCCGCATTTTCAGAGTAAATTGAATTATTTGTAACCTGTTTTTTCTCTCTGCATCCGCAGCTTGATCTGATCCATCCTCTACTAGTTCCTCACGAAGGATGAATTGTTGCGCAGATTCCTCAAGCAGCAACATTCTGATCCCACTAATCCTTGAAAGTCTCGATATTTCACCCGGCTGCTGCTGATACTGTCGCTGCTCTCCTTGGTGCAAATGAGTAGATGAAGAAATCGATGCGCTGTCTTCCCCGTTGCTGTTATCGTCGTAACGGAATCGTAGGGGTTTCTTCTTTTTGGCGAGACGATCTAACTCCCCTTGATCGAGATGTCGAAGCAAAAGGGTTCCGAGTGCTTTGATCTGGAAAGCGGCAAAGATTCCACCAGTGGCGGTGGTCTGTTCATAGGCATGTTGTCTAGCATTGAATTCACTCTGCCAGGAACCTGGGTCATCGAAACTTTATCTATCAGAAAGTGTTCTCAAATCCCCAGGCAGTGGGACCACTCCATACGAATATACATTTTTTTTCACGCGAGAGAGTCTTACGTTCAATGGCCATCAAAGCCGTGGAGAGCAACAAGGCTGCTTGCGAGTCGTCCAGATTTAAATCCGCCATATCCTTATGCATCCAACTCTCCGTCTGTCCTGGGGCTACTTTTTTACCCTTCTTGCTGCTGCCTGTACCTTCCTTCCGTTCCTGACGTTCTTCCAATACTTGCTCCAAGTTCGCAAATAAGATTAGAAGCTGGAACAGTCGATCGAGGCAGGACTTGATGATGCTCCCTCCATGCTTTTGTTGTTGTTCATCCATTTGCTGGATTTCTTGTTGGCCATGTCGAGCAGACTGATGTGATCCGATGGTGGCAATAGCTTCGATAGCCCGGCACACGACTTCGAGGTGCGCCGCAATAGAATGTCGATCCAATTTTTGGGTGCCCCGGCTGGATTTCTGGAGAAGAGCCACATCTTTCATAGAAGCAACCTGGCATAGATAATCGAGGATGAAGCTTATGGATGTTGCAGTGGCGGATGGCTGTTGAGCAACCATAGCGCAGAGGGCGAGTTTTTGAAGCCTGATAGGGACTGGGTCGCCTGGTCTAAGAAGACAGGTTCGGGGGGGGGGGGGGCGCCAATGGCTAAATATAAAACTCACTCAATATGTGTAGACCATTTTTCACGTTCTGTCTTCGTACCTGCAGAAGAGCGCAGAGAGAGTTTGTGTCGTGTTATGTTGAAGCTTCCCAGTAGTTTCAATCATGAGTGATAGATGACACAGGGAGGCGTGGACCAGGTCCTGAACTGGTGAGTCCAAGTGCTTGATCAGCGTTTCTATTTTCCCCCAAGCAGCGTTTAGTTTGTTGCTAGTTTCTCTTAGCGGATGGCGAGGAGAAAGGATCAACACACAGGGGGGTTGGAAGCCAGGTTGTTTACCTTCAATTGTCTTTTGGACATCTTCCTGAATCTCGTTCAAATCTTGGCACAGCCAAATGAACAGTCTTAGTGTAGCCATTTGTACTGCAAGTGAGGGATGCTGCAGTCCATCGTCCACATCGTTCTATATGCCAAGATGTTAACATGAAAGCTTGGAGCGCCTTGTATAATACGGCAACCATCCCAGACATTACGTACCATAATTTCATAAATTTCGTCGTTCGTCTGCGGCTTATAACGACAGAGGACTCCGAGGATGACCTGCAATTGACCGGGGTTCCAGTCTTTGTATCGCTTAATGAGATGGGCGGCGATGCTCTGGTTGATGACTATCCCACCTTCGTCCGCTAGGATATTCTCTAATGCGAGAATGGTGTTTACGACCACCTGGGCGTCCCTATCCCTGAGCATCCCATATAATTTGTCGACAATCTCGCTTTCTAAAAAAAGAAAGAAAGAAAAGACGATATTTGTTTGTCAAAGAACATGAAAACACTTTAAGTAAGGCGTGAGGTTTCTTAGGTTTCGAGGTAGATCTTCTTTACCGAGGACGAAGACAGGATCGAGTTCGAACAGTGAGATGCATGCCATTGCGGCGGTTTTTCTCACATGCGCGTTCTTGTCCTGGAACCCTTTGTTCAAAGGCTGTAGCAGGAATCGCAACACGCTTCGTTGACTGCCAAAAAAAAAGGAAAGCACATGGACCTTTTTACGTGAGTATCCTGTTTTTTTTTCTCCTTCAAAAACATCCTCAGTTCTCGGGCACA
>MU617561.1:0-10807 GCA_025201705.1 Dissophora ornata
AAAACGTTGACATCTGGGTATACTCTTCGGATGCACCTATGGAAAGTGATAGTGAAAATGCTAGTTAGAAATGCCAGAAAGGATATCACGGATATAAATAATACACGAATATACGTACAACCCAATGTCGCTGGTATCGCTGATACATCGACGTAGTCGACTTGGTCAAAAGCTTTTGTCGCTCCTGCTGGATCGTCATGTCTGCCTCCTGTTCAGCAAGCGTGTTCAAAATAACCGGTGCCTGAATTGACCCTTGCGTGGCGAAGATCCCGATATCAGCTTCCGTCTCAGTCATGGAATTCTCCACAGCTCGTCGATATTGCTCTCTGAAGTCCTTGTCGATATTGCTCTCTGAAGTCCTTGTCGATATTGCTCTCTGAAGTCCTCCTGAACTTGAGGTATAGTCAATCTCTGCTGAGAGCGGGGCTGCTGTCCTGATGATTGAATAGTAGAAGGATATGGCGAAGGTCTACAAGGCGCCTTTCCTTTCCTTGATGACGACCGATCACAGAGCATCCGCAATTGAGATGACTGGGGCAATTGAGATAGCCGGGACGGCGACTGCAGGACAGAGCCAGAGCCTTGCGTGCGGTCTAGGGCAGCCTCAGGTCTGTTCGCGCCTGCTACGTCGAAATACAGGCTATCGTTGCCTTCACCGGCGTAGATGATAGTGGAATTCTCCAGAAGACTCTCCATGAGCTCCTCTCCATCTTCTCCATCATCTCTGAGTTCCCCAGGCTCATGCGTGTTGTCGACAAGGTCGTCGATAATAGGCACGACTACGAAAAAGGGTAGAGCATGGAGAATGGAGTATAGGGAGCGTCTGAAGGTTGAGTACAGGGCGTTCGGCTCGGTGTGTACTAGTACTACAGCTGCAAGGAAAAAAAGTCGACTCTCATCAGACTGCTGAATGTGCAGGCTCATTACCGTTGGAATGCAAAGGAATGGCAGTAGAAGTGGAACCGGAAGTACTGGTTTCACCGTTATCGTTCTGACCCTGTCTTGGGTTAGGTCGGGTGTAGGTATAGAAAGGCTCCATCGCGAGGGCAATGGGGTCAGGATTCAGGGGAATGAGTGTATATGATGCGGAATGGCTGATGTGCAGTAAACACACCAAGGGTCCTTGTTTCCCATGCTCTACTCTAAATTTTTAGGATCCAATACAAAACGCACGAGCACCCCAGCAGAACTCCGAAAGAATCATATGGCTTGACCGTTTCCACGGCGGATTAGGTAGAGTGCCCTTCTGAGTTCCTCACTCAGAATCGCTCTGAAAAGAAAAAAAGACGGCGTTGGTTCTTTTCAGAGCCTACTTCAGAGTTGTCGATCAAAAGGGGGGTTTTTTTTCTTCACTTTCCTCGCTCCTCTTACTTCCCTTTTACCTCCCACTTTCACCCTTCGACCTCTTAGTTTTTCCTGGTTCCCTGCCTCGTTCTCTTCATTCGTCTGTTACCTCTATTCTCTTTCCGCCACTCCACTCCTCCTCCTTCCGCTACATCCTCGTCTTCTATTCTCTCCTCTCACTGCCTCGCACATCCCTTGCAATCATGGTCGTGTACTTTGTGGCTTTCAAAGTGACGGGTGTCATTGGTCTTATCGGAACCATCCTGGGTGCCCTTTACACCTTCGCCGTAGGCCTCATCTTGAACTTCATCATTCAACGCGCTCGAGGATCCGATTTGCGTCTTCGAATCGCAAACTCGGGTGGTTTCTTCACTCTCCTTCGTGAATTCTACGCCTCTGGCCAAACCTGGTCGTCGCCTACTCACAGGACTTCAATTTTGTTCGGGTTCATGTTACTCGTCCTGGCCGGCAATGCGATCCCGTTTATTGTCACGACCGGTATCAAGGCAAATATAGGTATCCGTCGTCAACCCTCCATGACCTGGAAGAACCCCCGCAACGCAATATACAACTACCTCGACATCGGACAGATAATGGAGACTCGACAAAACTCTTCCGATTTGCTCACAGCATTATATAATTCGCACAATCTAATTAACTATCCTGGAGTGGATTTCAACGTCCTGTCCCAGGCTACTCCAACAACGATTTGCGGTGTCAATACCAACTACGTTGGCCCTGTAGCAATTGAACATCCAACTCCCGGCACCATCTCGCTCACCCGCCAACTGTACACGTTCTCGAAGGATGTCAGCCCGACCTGCGAACAAACCTCCAATAACTGCGAAATAACCTCGATGAGAACAACCCTGGCGCTTTGGGCGGATTACGGCTCCATCTTCGATACTCCATGGGTAGTCACGTACAACGACCATCAGGGTAATCCGACCACGATTGCGAACCTCTCGAGTGCCATTAGCATGGGAAACTCCAATCGAGATGGCTATATCGCGGAAAGACCAACGACTTTTATTGCCGGCTACACAGAGAGCAATGGCGTGTCTGTCATGGCAGCTTTTACCACTGCAAGTTTCTCGACTCAACTCTACGACAGCCAGAGGTTCGTTGATACTGCCCAGAGTGCCATCGGATCCTTAGACCCACTGTACCCCTCCATATTTGATGCGTTGAATACCTCGGCATTTACTCCCCCACTGATCGGGTATAACGCCAGCACCAAGGTCACCCTGGTTTATAACACGCCTTCGGCTCCTTCCGACAACTCCACCCATATTACTTGTGTTGGATACGAGGCCAATACACTAGGACTGGATCAACAAAGCCCGGCCGTGAACATGATCTCTTGTCGTGAGCTCCGGATCTCGGTCATGACAAACACGGGAGCGCAACCAGATTCAAGCTATACCGAGTTAAACGACTACAGCATGTTAAGAATTTATAATTCTACAGCGCCATTACAGATGGATTTGTTGCAGATTGCCAACAGCGGCATGCATTCCGAAAGCATTACCGCAGCTGCAGCGCAGGTTGCAGACTTGTTGTACAACTTGACTGAACGACTCTACCCGTTTGCGGCTACGGTCCAAGGCGTGGTCCAGCCGTATGAATATGTAGAGGGGATCTCGTTTGAGCGGTGGTCGTTGGTGTTTATCGGTGTGCTGGTCGGAATTATTGCGGTGATCTTTGTGATGGATCGGATGATGGTAGATGCGATCTCAAAGGCGGATGTGCTGACGCTGATCGAGAACACGACAAAGAACTATAATCCAAAGGACGGTTGGAAGCCCAAGTATCCGACATGGTCGTTGGCTCAGCAGGAGGGATCGTATCGCGTGCTGTTGAGGGGGGAGAAAGTCAGCTTGGAAAAGAACAGCGAGCTCCAGAGGTTGAAGGACAATGACCACGCTTGAGGGAACAAACAGATTATGATACTGTCGTATTATAGTTCATACAAAAACAGCGCGCGAATCTTCTTTAGTCCCAATTGTCTCCTTGATTTCCTATTCTTCTTCGTTGACTAAACTGCCTCACACCACATAAGCACGCATAAGATCTTGAACCTTCAGCTGCTTGGTCGTCTGCGTGAGTAAGGATGTGGTGACACTCCGCATCGTGTATATTCAACCATGGTATCGAAGCATGTCTTTATTCCATGCTCTTTGCTGCTCCACGCCTTTGAGCCTTCGTTTCTCAGCTGATGGCAACGCGCGCAGTGCTTTTAGCAGATAGTAAATTGTTAGTCAGGCAACATTTTGCTGTAGACATTGACTGCTGAGACACCCTGTTACCTCCGCCTCCAACCAAAGAAATAAATGAAAAATAATGCAGCATCGTCCATCATTTGTCGATTGCGCATATTCGATAATAATGATCACAACCAAATTCGATTGCATGGCCATCGCACAGGGTCTGTTCAATTCAATTCGGTACTCACGTCCACATCGAAAGTGAAAAATTGTTTTCATCGACTCGCTTTTTGCGAGCGAAAAAACTAAATCAACCCGTGCTTTCATTTGCCTGTTACGGATTCAACACTACCATGGACAATGAGCCATGCAAAAGAGATGGCGAGAATATGATGCTCGTCGCAGCATGCGCCAAATACTATTGCTATCAGCAAGACCCACGAAATTGTAGCAAATGGTGCCATCATTTCCTGTTATCTCTTAATCCGTAAAATGGGAATAATAGTAAACTATAGGTTCAATTTATAGAGGTTGTTGTCTATTGGGGAGGGAAGACGGTCTCGAGAGGGACCGGGGACGTCCAAGTGTCTTGAGGTAGTGTTGTCCGATCAAAGCAATGTTGTGCGCCCCACCCGTGACGTCCGCGTGAACCACGAACTCCACGCCCCCCGCACGATCTGGCAGATGGTCCTCGACCCCTCCGACAGTTTCACGCCTGAAAAACGCATTACCGCTGTTGCGTCAAGCCTATTTTGCCACCACTTGGGTCTTTTTACTTGACGAAGCAAGCCACCTGACAGAGAGGGCCTATTTATTCCATCGCTGTCAGCAAAAATAATAAATGATCACTTTCTTTCTCGTCTCCCTCTCTCCACTACCATTACGATCACTATATACCTACCACTGGACCCAGTTACCCTGGGTCCAACAACCGCCATCTCCGAGCGCGCCGCGACGATCCGCGTCGACGTCCATCCGCGTCGGCGCCCAGGTCATTAACACCGGAGTCATAGTTGGGTCTTCATTCAAGTCCTCGCGGTCATGAAGATGCCACATATCAAAGTCCATGGGGTCTTGCCGGAATTGCGCCAAACTCGCAGGTTTTTTTTTCGTGCGTAACTGCATCAGTGGGTGCTCCGTATTTGCTTACAGTGGGAAAATCTTCCATGAGATGTCGCAGTTTTTTTCGCCACTTTGTTAAATCGTGTCCCTATCGTTTGGAATACTGAAGCAGAACTCAGTAAGCGTTGGATTGTTCACCCACCAATAGAGAACGTGAGCTGGGTTTAAGCCGCCGTGAGGCAAGTTAGTTCCCTAGTGATGAAATGCTGCTGCAGTAGTAATTGAACTTAGTACGAGAGGAACCGTTCATTTTTTTTTTGGGCCAGGTGTTTATTCAAGGCGATGAGGTCACAAATAAAAGATGATAAACTTGTCGAGCGTTTTTTTTTCAGTCGCATTCTCGAAGTGTGTTAGTACGGAATGCCATCCTCCGCATGGATTGGGACATTTTGTCGATTGGAATGGTGTGGTGGAACCATTCATTTGGATGATTGGTACTTGGATTATGGATGAACGCCTCTAAGTCGGAATCCGTGCTAGAACGTGACAATTACCGCCCTTCCAGATTTTTAGTTGAATACGAATAGACCCTCGGTGCAACAGATTGGCCAGCTTGGGTATGTCAGCATCTGTATGTCAGCACTCGTATGTCAGCACCCGTACGTCAGCACCAGACCCAACTTATATATATATATATAGCTGTAGTTCTAGTAATAAGATCCCATCATTGCTCCTGTCTTCCTATTGCACTCGGGTCCTGAATCATACTACGTGGGGTGGTCCTATAGAGCGGAAAGGCTTTATGAGGCTTAATTTTAAATATTGGAAGAGATAAATCCATTGCAGACAACTTTTATTGAACGGGATATTGTAAGCAAAGTGGCCTTGTTGCTACGATCTGCTGAGATTGAGCCCATTGCTCTACAGATTGTTCGAAAGAACAACATCTCTTTTCTCTCTCGCTCTTTTTTTTTTTTTACATTTTGTAAGGATGTATCTTAAGGGGACGTATTCAAGAGGGAAACGGAGGCCTTGAGGTACCACGGTAGTGTTGTCTGGCACTTCAGCTGGTGCGTCCCTGGTGGGTACATGCAGGGGGGTAGGGTCTCCTCAAGAGCGGGAAAAAAAAGACGGGAGGTTGCATGCAGGCATCCATCCATCCATGCTGGGCAAAGGTGTGGGTGGGCAGTAAACTTTTTTTTTGGACGTAACATTTCGACGACCCCCTGTGTGACTCCCGTGTAAAGCCATCCCCGTCCTCATTCCCAGCTTCGATGAACCCTATGTCGAGCCGGTGGTGAAGGACAAAGTCGTCCAAAGGTGAAGTTGACCAGTTTTCAACGGAGATGCCTCTGGTTTGCGCGCATGTGTGAAAAGACAAGCACGATCCGCGTGGGAGTTGGTGTGGGGAGCAATGGCTCGAATGGTCGGCGAGCTCTATAGGGCGGGGGAGTCGTCAATTGGTTTTTCTTTTTGAGTAACAAGGGCCCCCAGGGCCATGAGATTTATTAGCTATGGTCTATGATCAAAAAGCTCCAGATATTATAGAAAATAAACTGCAGAGCTGCTCGCGGCCGGAGCCGCCGCATCCTTGGTTTATGTGGACCTACTCCCTACGTGGCCTGTTGCACTCGATTGTCGTCTTTTAGCCGCAGTCCATAGTCATTATAAATTTGCACCCTCCAAGACGCTCCATCACGTCCAGCTTCATCTGTCCTAGGTAGCTGTCCTTTACTCGCTCGTCCGCGACCTTGTAGATTTCCTTCACGCCCAATGCCTGTCGTTGTCTCAGGTTAGGTCTCCTGAAATCACTGCTACCGCGTCTGTGCTCCTCAACACAGTTGCGACCCCTGGAGCGTTTGCTCATAGCAGTGATTCTATGAGACTTTTTTTATTCAACGGTGACTTTGCACCTTCTGTTCCAGATCTCTGCTCAACCGATCTCCTCAACAGCTTCGACGAAACGGCCAACCATGTACGCAGCGATCCCCTTTGCCGTCTTGAATAGGTGCTTCCATGAAACTGCTATGGCCTTCGGTGTCAACCCATGGTATATGTCCTGCACCGACCAGTCCAGCAGATCATCCGTCTCTTCTTCTTGCTTGGAGTTGTTCTCCCCTTGTCTTCGAATTTCAGCGACTCCACCAATCTGGTCCTTCAGCGACTCCCAAACTGTGTCATCATCGGCCCCACAGTACGTAGGCGGTTTCCTCCCCGAGGTATCACGTCCTTTCACTTTTGCTTTTTTAACTTCCTCCCCCCAGGTCTTTTTAATATTCTTCCAAATACTCCAGCCAATGTTGTTTACGTTTGTCATCGCTTCGTTCCATCTCTCTTGTTGAGTCTCCAACGTCACCGGGCACCTCCAGAGATGCTGAGTGTCTTCTTGTTCTTGCTCGCACACTCATCCGTCGAGGACAAATCCAGCCGCCAGTGCTTTATGTATGATAGAGTCGGGAGTGCAATAAAACGACTTGGAAAGTGGAAAATAGGACAAAAAGATGGGGTTCCTTTATTGCACACCTGCTAATTTATATGCAACTGGGCCTGCGGCTGAAGTCGTCTTATTTACATGCCTTGCGCCACCAATATAGCGCATGACTCCCTCTCCGGGGGAAGAATGTAAAGCGTTCTGAGATTGTAAAGAGCTATGGTTGAGCGGACGCTGGCATACGGTCGAGAAAAATTGGACCACAAAACCTCATGGGAAAAATGGGACCATAAAAACCTCGTTGGTAAGACCCAGTGCATGGCGTTTTGTATTTTTCGAGGCAGGTTCGTAACTCTGTTTTCAGAAGGCCTGATTCTCGAGCTCCAAGTTTCTCTCATTTTTTTTATTTTTTTTTTATTTTAGACTTCGCTGCTACTAACGACGCGCAGAGTTCCATAGATTATCAAGTGCGGCCAGATGCTCCGAGTAACGGAGGTCCTATAAAACGCGACCCATCTCTTTTTCAAGTAGTCGTTTTTCACTCTCCAGGCGGTCCATGTTCCATCTGAACTGTTCGATAGCCGTTGGGTCTGTGAATTCAGCGAAGCGGGTAAAAATTGTTAGATATTGTTGGACAACATCGTAATTCCGCTAGTACGAGGTAGCCCGCAAATGTGGGAACCTTCGTGAGTCTACTAAGGGAGACAAATCCAGCCTGTGGGTGGACCAAAATTTGATTCATTTGAGCGCCCAATAAACTGCCCAATTATATCGTGTTCGAAAATATTTTCGTGAGAAACGCATGATGCGTTCGCGCTACTGACTGAGCCTTGAGAATCTGGTGCAAGTCGTCTTCTGCCGGAGCGTCGTTGAAGAATGCGTGACATTGCATATCATTGGGTTGGGAGGATTGAACTCCCAAACAGCGCTGAAGCGACCTTGTCGTGCTGCAGCGTCTGCTTCCTCATTGCCCTGGTTGCCAGCATGCCCTTTGATCCACTCCACCTTGACCTCCGAACCTTGTTGCACATAGGCGTTATGCACCGCCACCCACCGTGCTGCATATGGCGACCTCAGCCGCTGTCTCATTGTGCTGTACGGCCTTCGTTGAACCAGTGTACGAAATTGCGTTACTGCCGCGGAGTTATCGATACGGATGGTCGTGGGGTTGTCTCGTGGCTGGCCAAGATTCCTGCCAACAAGCCCGCTAACAGTTAAACAATTGATGGCAGAGTCATTACTACGGTACGGTGGAGGATAGCATGGGAATACTCTGCTGTATTTTTTTTTTAAAAAAATGGCTCTGAGACGGACGTGATATCTGCTGCACTTTTGCACTCTTTCACTCTAACCTGTGTCGCCGATCTATATCCAAACAGTCTACTGGTCTACTGGCTCAACCTGATCTGATGCGATAAAGTCGTCTTTCTGCTTAAGGGAATTTAGGGACGCAGAGAATGTCTTTTTTCCCTCTCTTCTCCATGACAGGATGTCGGTGAAGTGAAGGAGCGAGGAGAAGCATTGGTAAGGGGTTATTCTGACCCGGGGGAGGCGACAAAGAGTTAGTTGCTGTTGTTGGTTTTTTTTTTTCTTTAACGGCGGGTCCATACCCACACTGCAACGAAGTAGGAAAGGTCGGGCAGGAATTCTTCTGCAGGTCTAAAGGATGTATGTGAGGTAGGACAAGATGAGGACACAAGAACGTCAGGGATACTGCAGCCAATGGTTGTAGCGCATGGCATTGTCGATGGAGGGGCGCAGGGAATGATCGAACCCCCCCCTAGACTAGAGTGAATATCCTTGGCTAAGAGAGATGACGGCCAGCCAATGGTTGCAGCGCATGGTACTTGGACACCTCGCTGAGCCCGTGTGGAGTGACAAGATAAAAATGATTTGGTAAATCATTGCTTCCCCTAGTCCGTAAGCAGGTCCAAAGACGTTGGGATGACTAACCAATGACCGTAGCGCGTGATACTAACTTCCCATTTTGGATGGACCCATCTGCAGCCAAATTATGTTGATTGGCCTAAACTTAGATCTTTCTCTGGAATTTTTCTGTCTGTGTTTTTTAGTGTCTGTGAGCAGTAGGCGGGACAACATGGCGCAGGGCCAGGGGCAGGAAACCAACGGCTTGACGTTTCGGCGTTTTGTTGATCTGTACCTGCAGAACGCATATAACCCGTGCGACTGGCTCCTCTTTTTCTTTTTTTCTTTTATTCTTCTCAACAACTCCTACCTTCATCGAAATGAAGTTCCTCTCCGTATCCACCCTCTCCCTCGCTCTCTTGAGCACCCTCGCTGCTGCTCACAAGCCAACTGTCTACCTCATCCGCCATGGCGAAAAACCATCCGATGGAAGCACTGGCCTCAGTTCAGTTGGTGAACAACGAGCTCAGTGCTTGCGCAAGGTCTTTGGCGCTAGCTCCGACTACAACATTGGCTACATTATGGCCCAAGCATACAAGTCTGGTAAATTACCTGGTGCCTCATCCATTTTCTTTCTTTTCTTTTCTATTTTTTTTTTTTGCCTTTGTCACTCACTAACCACAATGAATGATGGAATGGCGATAACAGATGGCTCCCGAGACCGCCCTTTCCTCACTGTTGAGCCATTGGCTGAAGATCTCGGCCTCGATGTCGATACCTCGTGCGACCGCGACGACCCCAAGTGCGTCAAGAAGGCTGTCAAGAAGTACACCGGATCCGGCAATATCTTGATTTGCTGGGAGCACGCTGCATTGACAGATATCGTCGAGTCCCTCGGCGATGACAATGCACCTGAATACCCTGACGATGAGTAAGTAGCCTTTCGTTTCGGTTTTTGCTTCATTTCACATGTTGAGAGGGGGAGGGCATAGAGACAGGAGACTTGTTTGATATGAAAATACTTTAATTGGATGACTGAAAATCATATCGCCTTTGAACTTAGCTTTGGCCTCATCTGGACGGATCCTTCGCCTTACGGTGACATTGCCGCCATCACCGAGGAGCTTTGTCCAGGACTGGGCAATTAAGACTTTTTGTTGGTAAAGCGATACTCAATAAAGCTTGTTTAGTATCAAAGATATTAATATATGTTACTGTCGCCTTTGCTTTTTCTGCTATTGCTATTGCTGTGTTCATGCACCATCACATGGAGTTCGTGATGGTGATCATGCGTGCTAGATGCGAGAGTCATGTCACTCTCAATCTACCTAACCATTGCTTTTATGTAATAGATTAGTTAGCTTTGGTATGTCATCACTCGTATGTTAGCACCCGTATATCGGCACCTGTACGTCAGCTCCCGTACGTCAGCTCCAGACCTTGTATAAATAGCTGTAGTTCTGGTAATATCCTCATTCATTGCTCCAACCTTCATTGTCTCTTGCCCTTACTACTACATATACGTTGTTACCTTCTTTTGGAGTTTTATCCAGCAGGGACCTGCAAATGAAATGTGCATCAATTACAGCAGAGATGAAGCAAACGCCGATTCAATTGGCCGTGGCATTCAAATCAAATTAGCCATCTCACTATGTGTTGATGCAAAAACACGAATCTCGTTGTCTCCAGACTGCTCACGTTGCACTTGACGATTTGAGATGGTTTTTCTATTAAATTCTACTGTCAGGGGCCAGTCTGTCCGTGTTGTTGCGCCAAGCCTATTTTGCCACCATTTGGTCTTTTTATTTTATTTTTGGGCGGAGTGTTTATTCAAAACCGAGGCGATGAGGTCACGGAAATAAAAATGATAAACTTTTTTTTTTTTTTTTTTTTTTTT
>MU617562.1:0-10773 GCA_025201705.1 Dissophora ornata
TCTAGCTGTTCTCTTACCCTGCGACGAACAGGCAAAAAGAACTAAAAAAAAAAAAAGCAAACAAACAAAATGAACAAATCAAATGAAAAACCCCGGGTTTTGATGATTGTGCCCTTCTCCTACTCAACAAACGAGACACCAAAGGGAACCAACCATTCTCCATCCAACTCCACAACCACACGTCCCGGACCTCGCTTCTCCGCCAAATGGATCGTCAATCGCTGATCTCGTCCCGGTTGGATCACACCATAACTCGGTGTGACAGTGATGCCAGCAGGCCGAAGAATCTCGAAATGCATCGTGCGGCGAGACCGATTGAACAACGTCACAGATGATTGCACCTCTCCTGCCACGCTGTTCGAGAACCGCAACTCCTTGGGTCGAATCTGTGCTGGACAACCGCCGTCACTTCCATCCGCCGACAGTGGGCGTTCAGAAAGGATCAAGCTTCCATCGTGCGCTTGCCGGAAATGATGGGCATATTGATTGGAAGCCAATTGCTGCTGCTGTTGCTCTTGGTGCTGATGATGCCGATGCTGCTGCTGATGGCTGCGGTGAACCTGGGCTTGGTAAGGGTGTCTCTGGTCATATGCGAGGTCCTCTAAAAATTCGTCGCTCTGTCCGCTGCTTCCACTATGATGACGATCCTCATAGCTTGAATACTTTTGTGACATGGGCGACAGAGGCTGTGATTGCTGACGATGCACAGAGGTGCGGCCAGATATGTAAGTTGACGCGCGGCGGGTTGGCTCAGGGTCAGTCATGGTGCGACTGGGCTTCAGAGGATGGGACATCGAATGCGGTGCCTGTCCCTTCCTGTGTGTTGGCGATGCCTTGCGCTGGCTAGAGCCCAGATCAGCATCCATGGTCGATGAGTGCAGCACGTTCCTACTCAACTTGCCCAGGATATCACCAAAGAACCGTCTACGGGGAGGAGGAGACATCCTGTTCTCCGGACTGCTAGGCTCGTTGCTGTCGAAAGAATCGCTCCTTCCGTGTAGCGGCTTCGACGACTCACGCGTATACTTTCCGTCCAACGAGTTGCGCCTTGGCGATTCTCCGCGCTCTCGGCCAATAGGCCGTTTAGAAGTCGACATCCTTGCGGTGGCTGACAATGGAGAGGCAAAGGTAGAGCCAGGCTGATCCTGATGAATCTCCTCTCGAAGCTCTACAATATCCTGTCGAATCTTGGCAAGCTGCTTGCATGACTCTTCTAGCGTTGGCACAAGGCGGTCTCCGTGAGCTCCATACAAGGATGAACGCTTGGAGCTGACTCCGGATGAGCGAGGAGAGAGGGGCGAGACTGTAGTTGCAGAGTCGCGTTCCCGCTCCCAGTCTCTCTCGCTCGAGCGTCGCTGTACCTGCTGCTGCTCAGTTGATCTCCTAGGCTCACGAGGCTCTGTCCGGACTGTCAGTTTCCTTGGTGTGGCCGAGCGCCTGCCCTGAACAGAAGCCGCCTCTTCAGCGGCTCTCCTTTCCGAAGCTTCTTCCTCCGCCTCAATCTCCTCCAGCTCGCGCTGAAGTTGTTTCTTTCTTTCATGCGATGATCGACGATTAAGATCTTCAGGTCTCTCCTTGGATGCACGCGTGTCCTCCATAGCCGGTACCTTACCGCGCACAGAGCCTTTGTTGGATGACTGTCTCGGCGGCTCCTCGGATGACACATCACGACTAACTTCTTCATAGATAGAGCTGCGAAGACCATTCAAACGCACAGAGCTGATAGGGCTTGTTACCCTAGAGCTAATAGGGCTTGTTACCCTAGAGCTGATAGGGCTTGTTACCCTGGAGACAACAGGGCTTGTTACCCTAGAGACAACAGGAGAACGATCTGCTGCAGCCGTGTAGATGCTTGCTGGCCGAGTCATGGAAGCAGACATGCCCAAGCTCCGGGTCGGCGTTGAAGTCCTGACCGGCAATTGCTCCCATCCAGCCGCGTTCGTTGCAGTGGATTGTGATGAACCAGCAGCAGGGATTGAGGCAGATCGGGTGATCGAGGACAGTGAAGGCTTCTGCGACAATCTCGAGGTTGACAGGGTTGAGGTACGGGTAGTGGTTGCGGCAGCCGACGATAATGGCGTTGTGGATCGCGCGGCCACAGGTTGAGAAGAAATTTTGGGGGGAGTGAGAGGAGGATGTGCAAATGCAGCCACCGAGACAGCTCGAGGAGTACTGGAACCAGTCTCTGGAGCATCCATGGGGGTTGAGGGCATACTTTCAACCTTGAGCATCTGCGTCAACAAGTCAATGTCGTTATCCAGCATGGACCTTGGTGGGATCTTTGATGGTGGTTTCAGCATGGATGGTTTGGACACTGGCACCTGCTGTCGCAGTTGACTTTCTCGCTTCTCTTTCATAAGCTCCTTGGCAATCTTGGCCGCAAAAATCGCTCCTGGACTCTCCTCCGGTTGCGAGTCATATTCTGGCTCATTCCACAGTCCTTCCAAAATACTTCCTGGGACCATGCCTCTCTTCATGTCGAAGGCTTGTGAAGTGTTGGGTATTGGGCTTGCCCGCTTGGCAGTGACTTGTGGCATGCGGAGTCCAGTCATAGGCTGTGGCGCACGTGGTGCTGATGAGGCTACAGTCTGTTGTGTCTGCTGGGGCGGCGGAGGTGTTGCTGGGGTCTGCAGCGATGGACTCGTTTTTGGGGCAGGAAGCCGGGTGACAATGTTGGACTGCATGACCAAAGGCACCTTTTGCTTGATGGCAGAGCCAGGCACAGGAAGCCTTGAGCCAGGGGGAGGGGCTAGAACGCGTGGCTTCCTCGGGATGTTGTTCTATTATAGGAAGAGGTAAAGCAGGGTGTTGAATATTACATAATCTCTCGTAATAAGAGCGAGAGCTTAAAAGATCAGGCTCCCTGTGGGGTGCCTCATGGCATTGGTCCTTACACCCAAGATCATATTGCCGTTGCCGCCGTTCAGGTCCAACATCGCATAGTATTCTTCCTCCTGCTCGTCATCTTCCTCATCCTCGTCTTCGTCCTCGTCCTCGTCGAAAAAGTCGTCGTCCTCATCTTGCTGATAAAGGTCTGCAGAATCCTGATAACCCATCAGGCCAGTGGCATCGCTGCCAGAGCGTTCGCTATCAACAGCACCCCTGGAGCCAAAGAGTGCTTCGTACTCTCGCTTCAAAGCCAGAGCATTAGACGACAAGTCGGTCTCGCCGTCTTCTCTGATCAAACTCCCATCCGACTCTTGTTGCTCCTCGTGAGGCTCTTGTCGCTCCCACTCGGGCCCAGTGCCGGTCAGAGAAGATATCCTAAAGTCATGTGTCTCGTGTAGGGGTCCAAGAATGTCGGTTGGCTTCAAGTTGGCCATGAGCTGCCGCCGAATCTCGTCGTCCTTGTTGTCATCCTGACCTTCAACATAGAGGTCTTCGAGCACGAGATCACGCGAGATGACCACCTGCCCCGAATGTGGCGGTGTGTTGCGATGAGACTGGTATCTATTGTTGGTGATGTTGAGGGAGGGGAGCTCTGACAACTCTGCGATAGTCGATAGACGTGCATGGCCACCCATGGGTTCATCCTCGTTGTAGTTTTGAGAGATAGAGTTATTGTTGCTACTACGAAGATTTCGGCTTTGCTGCAGCTGTTGCTGTTGCTCTAGCTGTTGCTGCAGCTGCTGTTGTTGCTGTTGTCGGAGCTGCTGTTGCTGTTGCATCAGCTCCTGCTGATACATATTGCGCTCCTCTTGATCGTTCATGAATTCTGCGTCCTCCTCTTCGACAGAGTACCAGGCTGACTCCACACCCTGGTACCGTGCTCCAAGCGCGTCAAGATGTTCTGGCTTATGTCTTGAAGTGTAAGACGTATGTTGGTGCTGCTGTGTTGGTTGGTGATCGTGCTGCTGAGAGGGAGGGAGGGGAGGGTCATTGTCAAGGTACGAGACAGAGGAGGGTGCGAAGCTGTCGTTGTCGATCTCAGTCCCAGAGAGGAGTGAGGTATTTGAGATGTTGTCGATGGGGAGGATGGCAGAGACATCACACTCGAACGGCTCGGCAGGCTGGTCAAATGAGTCGTTATATGTGGGCCTTGTGCTCTTGTTGCTTGTGTTGATATTTGAGCTGGTGGCCATGTTTGACGTGTGAAAGGGGGTAGCAGATGGGTATGGGCGAACGAAATGGGGTCGAGCGTAGTCGACGCTCATTGCGAACGTGGGTGTGTGAGAGTGCTATTATTATTATTGTTGAGTAGTAGTGTACACAAGTTGGTACAGATGAGCAAATATTATTATTATTGCGGTATACGGTCGATATGAATTGACAGGAATGGATGATGGATGGAAGAAAAGGCGATGGGAGCCAGGAAGGATTTAAGTGATGGGAGAAAATAAATAAAAAGAGCGAGAGGGTGTGAATGAGCGAGAAGAGAAGAGAAGAGAAGAGAGAAAAAGAAAGAGAGATTAAAGATAGACAGGCAGCTAGGCCGAGCAGAGCGAGAGTGATAAAGAGTGGACGAGTGCCTTGGTCCAGGGTTCTACCCAATGGATGGAGGGATGCGCAATTGCTCTGTCCCTCTTTTTCTCTTTGGCTCCGCTCTCTCTCACCAGCCCTAGTGCCCATGTGTGCAAATTGCATTCATTGCCTGTGTGCCTGTGTTCCTTGTTCAAAAAAAATCTTTTTGTAAACAAATCTTCCTGGGGGGGGGGAGTACAGTACCGTGGGATGCATACCAGCCCTGTAAACAAATGCAATTCATGCGTGCACATGATCCTCCTACACCCTCTCTCCCGCAATGCCCGTGATTGTTACAAAAACAAGAGTCGTGCGACATGGTCTGGTCTCGATTGGTGTGTGCAGAGAACTCCTGCGTGCATGGCCTGCTCGTGGTGTGGTTGTGGTTTATCGCACAGTGCTGTGGCATCTGGTCCCTGGCATCCCAATGTGAATGTTACATTGTACCCTGATTACGTATTCCTTAGCAGACACCTCCACATTGCTTACATCCATCTTCGTCTTATGCTTCGTTGCATTTTTATACCCGGAAAACCAATCAAATCTCTCCCTATTTCAGCCTCTTCTCCATCTTGATCACATAGCTTTCCGTCGCAAGTGCAGTCGTAATGAACTGCACATAGTCCGTCCTTTGCCCTGGGACACGCTCCATATCATACATCGTTACCAACGTGGCCAAGATCAACCGCATCTCCATCATCGCAAAGTTCTTGCCAACACAGTTGCGTGTCCCTGCAGAGAACGGATAAAATGTGTAATCCTGCACAGGTGGGAACCGGGATTCGTCGGGGAGCCATCGTTCAGGAATGTAGCTATTAGGCCGAGGAAAATATTCCTCGTTCCAGTGCAATTGTGGAATTTGCGCCAGCACGACTGTAAAAAGTTGCCAAGGTTCATATTTGTGGGTTAAACAATGTCGTACGGGGCGGAGAGGAATGCGAAAATGTAATAAAGAGGGTAAGACAGCGACAGAGCACAGAAAGAAAATTCTCTGTTAATCATAAAACAGCCTCGTCTTAGAAAAGGTAACAATACGATGCAACTCTTACTAGTGCCCTTCGGAATACGGTGTCCCGCCATAATCGTGTCCTCAGTCACCTCGCGAGGAAGGCCTAAGATGGCATGAAAAAAGATCCCGCATCAGATGCTAGAAGACATTTTGACCCTCTGATCAGCATGCATACAACCACGCGCTCCTTACCTGTGGCTGCGACAGGTCTTAGACGCATCGACTCATTGATGCAGGCGGTCAGATAAGGGAGGTTACGCACTTGGTCATACGTGGGCACCGCCCCTGAAGGGTTGCTAGCAGTTGCTTGGTCGAGCTCCTCTCGTAGTCTTTTCAGCGTTCTTGGATTTGCGACCAAGTACATCAACGTGTTGGTCATGGCCGTCGAAGACGTCTCCGAGCCAGCAATTCTATCAGTCACGTCAAAGAAGAGATTAGACTGCATGATAGAGATTTCGCGTCAAAAACATTTCGTCTTCCCAGATGGGGACAGAAAGTTACTCCCCAAACGCACAAAAAGACTAAGGCTTCAGTCTGGACGGCCTTGTCGGTCAATTTGCCCGAGATCATGTCTGCGTAGTCATCTCCAGTCTCGGCGTCGCCATTAGCGCGCTCGTTTGCTTGCGCATCAATCAAAAACTGCAGTAGGTCCCCTCTTCTTCCCGCTTCGCCAGCATCCTTTCTGACCTGGACCCTCTCTCTTGAAAAGTCAATAAAGGAATAGTCTAACGGGATGAACCACCGCATCCACGGGTTAAACGTCTGCTGCATGCTTCTCTTCAATGATTTCGCCATCTGCTTTGGGATAGGGTGAGAATCGTCCTTGACCATTTGGAAAGTCTCTCCAAAGGCAGTCTCGCCGATGATATCGAGTGAGAGTCGATTCATGAACGAACAAACATTGATGTGCCCTGGGGGCAGAACCTTGGCACCCTTCTTAACCGACAAGGGATCCGCAAGAATCTCGTCGACCTTCTTGATCAAGACGTGAATGCAGTCGTCCATAATAAGCTCTAACGATCGCAGGTACTGCAGTCCAAACGCGGGAGCCACAAGTCGTCTCTAGTGGATAAAAAAGGACACCCCACGGAGAGATTATTTATGAGATGGCGTTCATCGATAAAACGCGAACATCTCAGGAATATGCGGTTTCGTACTCTATTTTTGTGGAAATCCTTGTTTCGCGATGAGAACAAACTATGCTGGCTGTAGAGCTCCAGCCCTTCGTGAATCTCACTCTTTGGATAGTCGGCAGTGACCAAGATCTCACGGATAGCATCCTTGTCTGCGATGGAGACGATGTTGGGTGCTAGTGATTGTAGATTTCTGATTAGCTCACCTTGAACAGTGTGAGTATCAGCGGAGTGGTAACATGCATGGTGCATTCACTCAAGGACTATATACTTGCCAACTCGAACAACCTTGCCCCACCTCCTATGGGTGTCTGGCAAAAAGTAATGGCTTTTGATGATGGGAGCAAGGGAAAGGTGTCACTCTTTGCATTATGGATGGATGGATGTGTACAACAGACTTGACTCAGTCTCACACACCAATGTTAACAACTGACTGACCTTCGCCCAAAATACACTCCTATGGCTGTAGGGATGTTCGACGTCGAGATGATGCTGGATGGGATGTGACTTAGCCGATCAAAGTAGCGAGTATAGATGAACTGTAGGGATTCGAAGACAGGTCAGTCAGCCAGTGTCTGGCAAGCAATGGATAGAGCTGTGGACACAGAACAGAAATGATGTTGGACCATAAAGTGACGGGGCGAGTTTCCTTCTCCACATGTTCCCCTGACTATGCGGCAGCAGCATGTCATCTTTTGGTACCTTTCTCAGAGCGTTCAGAGTCGCAAAGGTGATGAGCAACCGGATGATGCTTCTGGGCCTTTTCAGATCCTGAAGCGATTTGGGATACTTGTCCAGGAACGACTTCAAGAGGGCTGACAAAGTGGACAGGCGTGATAAGGCTGCCATGGCTGAGAAGGGGCTGTGTGGGGAGGAAGAAAAGGACAGGCGGCGAGGAAAAGCAAGAAAGAGTAAAGAAAAAGGCGAAGAAAGACAACAGGCTCTTGTGGGGAGCAAAGTCAAACGGCAACCACAACGACGAGGCAGCCGGTCCTCCTCCCCTTCGGCTGGAGGACTGCAAATGATTTGTTGCACAATAATGCACTTTCCTCTTCCGAGAGCCGAGCGATGAAAAAATTGCCAAGAGAACAGTGGACAAGAGTGTCCGAGGTTCTTGAAATGCGTGTCCGGTGTAGGTGTAGAGCTCTTGCTCCTTTCCTGCAAAGGCATGAAGCACTGGCCATCGATTGAGCTCTACTACATTGTACGCTGCTAGGTCAAGATGCTCATTCGGTATTCCTCATGTTGAATCAGATGCAACTTTGCATGTTGCGCTCCATTCTCTTATCTTGCTTGGACGAACGTCTTTCTGCTCCATGCTAGACAACCGAAACTTGCTCATTCTAAAAGTAGAGCTACATAAAACGCAGTGAACGATGCTTTGGATGCAGTCGAATAGACGCGTCTTTCCTGGAATACCTTTCACCAGAACGAAGTTGTGGTTCCAACGAAAAATGGCGACTGCGCAGTCGCGATGAGAAAAAAAAATCGCGTCCATATTCGACGTGTTTGTTTCGCGTCCATGATTCTCGATGGAGTTGATCAGCTTAGGATTGCTTGTAGAAACACGGATCCATAATGTGTATGGCGATCGCCCATTATTCCGGACAACGCCACGGCAACACGGACGGGCATCCATGCATACGACTCATCGTTCACCGAAAAACTTTAATGACGTCTGTCGATCTTTCTCAGTCACGTACATCTCACATTCACAATTACTACACACTTGATCGGCCAATAGGTTTAAAAAAGTGCGCAGATTCCTTTTTGCATCTCTCTTCTTTTCTTTTCCTTCTCTTCTCATCAACCCATTCACTCCTTCCCACACACTCCCCTCACCCAACAACACTTATCAACATGACTGTCAAGGCTGTTTGCGTCTTCCGCTCCAACGAGAAGAACGTCACTGGAACCATCCACTTCACCCAGGAGGTCGAGAACCATCCCGTTCACGTCCACGCCGAGTTGACTGGCTTGACCCCCGGAAAGCACGGATTCCACATCCAGTAAGTCGCCTGTCCCTCTCCTTCCTCTTGCAATGCAGTAAATGGCGCTTTCTTATGCTATTCCGTGATCAGCTTGGGATTGCGCCTGCGCACATCAATGTTTCCATCCTCTCGCTCGTTAAACCCTTCAACCACTCTATTGCCACCGATCAAATACATTTTGGTGTGGTTTTTGGATGCCTGCATGTGGATGAGCGTGAGAAAAGAAAGCACTGGTCTTCGCGTGTGAACACTGTCCATGCATGCCATCATTATCCTCCTTCCCCCCTCTCGCGCGCGCTCTCTCTCTCTCTCTCTCTCTTTGTTTGTGTCATTTTCTTTTTTGTAAACGTGCTTTTGAAGAAAGAGATTTTTTTTCCCTATCCGTGAGCAAAAAAGATCTTGTCCCTCTAAAAATCATTTTCTTGTCATCTCATCTCTTTCAATAGCGAGTTCGGTGACAACACCAACGGATGCATGTCCGCTGGTGGCCACTTCAACCCCCACGGCCACACCCACGGTGCCCCCACCGCCCAGGTCCGCCACGCCGGTGATCTCGGTAACGTCACCGTCGGTGATGATGGCAAGGTCGTCTTCGACACCACCGACTCTCAGCTCAAGCTCATTGGACCCCACAGCATCATTGGGTAACGTCAATGTGATTTGCAAGGATCAATGCTCGTTTCGGTTCTCTTTGTCGTTCGCTGGTGATAGGGTGGCTAATATTCCTCCTTTGCATTTGTTTCACCTTCATTGTAGTCGCACTGTTGTCGTCCACGAAGGTGAGGATGATCTTGGACTTGGCGGACACGAGCTCTCGCCCACGACTGGTAACGCTGGTGGCCGTGCCGCCTGCGGTGTCATTGGTATCACCAAGTAAATTCCCGTTTACCGCGTTCGCGCCAGTTTGCGTTCAAGCATGAGAGGAAGAGCAGGGGGAGAAAACGGAGAGGAATAGTCCAGGAATTGGATCTGATGCCAGTTTATGTGCTTCAGGATTGTCAGTGCGATACCTTTTCTTCGAGTCGGATTCGTTTCCTTTGACCCCTTTCTTTTCTATTGATTCTTGAACAGCAAAGCTCGAACATTTGTATATTTTGTAAAAAGTTGAACAGCCATTGCAAATAAAAGAAAAAGAAAAAAAAAACCTATCCCCCCTCTTGCCACAAAGGTCAGAAAATATTGAGGTAATTGAGGTAACGGCTCGCTGCGCAGTCTTCTTTTTCCCACATGGATGATGGCACGGAGCTTTGCCTTGGTCTGTGCATCATTATTGTCGAGTATTACATAAACCAACATCCTCGACTTGCAGATTGACATGTTATTTATTTTGACAGAGGTGCATAACATCATGTCATTGTAAGGAAGTTTCATGAGCAAACTTATTATTCTGCACATTATTTTTTTTTGAGTAGAAGCCTGGCTTAGTAGACTAATTAGACACCAGGAAGGATTATCTGAGGCAACAATAAAAAACGCCTCTTAATAGTCATAGTTTTCCTTCACGATCCCCTTGGTCGCCTCATCCTTGTGGGCCGCATAACAGCACACATCCCTCATCACCCCCAACTTTGGGATCATGATCGACTTTGTCTCCAGCTCCAGTTCCATCCCAGATCTCTCTGCGACCTTGCGCGACGGTATGTTCTCCACATACGACACAGCCCTCACAATATCGCATCCCATCTCCTTGAACGCAATCTCGTCCACCAAATACTTTGCCATCTTGGCCGCATATCCCTTCCCAGTCTGCTCAGGGCTCAACCAATACCCAATCTCGGCCACCTTCAAAGGTCGACCCGTCTTGGGATGCACTGCCGGCCGAGATGTAGAATCATGGTGATCAAAGTGTAGATGTGCCCAACCGATCAGGGGTCCTTCCTTTGATGAAGGGGACTGACGTAAGGCCCAATGGGTGTTGATACCGGTGCTGATGATGGTGTCATGAGCTCGTTGGATCCGGTCCCGGGCGTGGGATTCAAGATAAGGGTATTGGAAAAGCGCAGAGCCATGATAGACATCCTGGTTGATGTTGAGCAGGCGCACCATCTCTGGAATATCCGAGAACTCGACGGCAGACATGTAGAGTCCCTGTGGAGGGTCGGAGAGGGCATATGGGCCCATGCATTGGGCTGATTCCCGAGTGAAGGTTGCAGTGGTACCGAGAGTCATCTTGTCAAAA
>MU617563.1:0-10769 GCA_025201705.1 Dissophora ornata
TCCTCGAGCTGCTTGCCGGCGAAAATCAAACGCTGCTGGTCTGGGGGGATACCCTCCTTGTCTTGGATCTTCTGTTTGACATTGTCAATGGTGTCAGAAGACTCGACCTCGAGGGTGATGGTCTTGCCGGTAAGGGTCTTGACGAAAATCTGCATGGTTGGGCAAATTTGGGTTTGGTAGACTGTGGACTGTGGACTGTGGACTGTGGACTGTGGACTGTGGACTGTGGACTGCGGGTTAGAATTGGAAGGTGTGGAATGGGTAAGTGACGGAGGATGATGAGAGAAGAGAAGAGAAGAGAGTGGAAAAGGAGAGACCACGAAAGAAAGGATTTTATACGGTCATATGGCCATTGCGCCCCTTGTCCCTTGTGCAGTTCATATGCATACGATGCTTGGCATCGTACGGCGCAGACACATCCCGTGTCTGGGGCTGCGATTGGCCCGCGGTCAGTTGACTCAAACGGTAAAAAAATTGCCCGTACACGGTATGGCACAGACCGATGGGTTAATGCGGCGCTGCACCCTGGGTCCCGCATCGTACGTGACATCTTGCCACCGCACGTCGCAATACTCTCGTCGCCTTGTAGGAATGGGCCACCACAGTGCACTACTAGACCATGTCAACCGCGCTCTTGGTCCTCTGTGCATCTCTCTGCGCAGAGAACCAAGAGCGCGCTTGAAATCTATAAACTGCTATTTGGACAGTCACAGCTGCTGCTGCTGTCTCTCAGTTCGCGAGAAAAGCAAAGCAATCGCGTTCACAGCCTTCGATCGTAATCCTTGTAGACTATGGCGACTATCCCTCTGATCCAGCCCTCGAATTCGGCATCGAGATTCGGCGCACGAGCAGAAAAGCATTCTATCTTCAGCGCCCCTACGGTCGACATCAATGATGCGAGCACCGAACAGGATCTGCTGAATGAGGACTTGGAAGACAACCATGTCTCGACCATGTACCTTGACCCCAGTCCCATTAAGAACGGTGCCTCAGTGGAATCCTGGACGCGGAACAACAGGACAATTGGCGCCACCTTTCGGCCCAGCACAAACGAGATCGCGGTTTTTGTAGCTGGCAAGAAAGCTGCTGAAGAGGTAAATAAACCTCGCATGCTGACCTTCTAGTCCAGATTTGCAATGCAATAACAATGGCCAACGTAACTTGGAAACTAATGCAACATCTGTGTGTTTGCCCACAATAGTTCCCCGTCAAACAGCACAACACAACAGAGGATAACACCGTGTTTCTGTGTCAAGCTTCGATCCCTGAGAGTCGGATCCCCGTACGTACTTGATCTGGATATCACCAGATCAGTTGCGACCATCACCAAAGTATGCTGACGCGGAAGCACCATCTACTCGCTTGCTCCTATTAGTTCATCACGCAGATGTTTGGAGTCTTCATGAATACGACCAACAAGGACCCGTACAAAGCGCCAGAGATCTACAGACGCCATTACATCCAGTATTATGAAGGCATCCAGCGGTACCTGCTTCAGCTTTATGTAAGGGAAGCGATTATGGGAAAAGCCTTGCGGTCGATCATTCAGACTGAAATGGCTGTGGTGGGGTCCTAACGGCGACTCAATTCAAATTCTGTAGGAGCAATCCAATGATAACATGGAGACAGAGGCAACGATTGAAAATACTGAGGAGCTTGAACTCATGGAAGGATTCAGCTCGGTCTGGCAGCTGGCAGAGGCAATGTTCTTGACGACCGACAATAAGAAACCGATTGCATTCATGTTTAGTGACTGGCTCTCAGCACACGACACTAGTAAGACCCGGACAGATATTCATCGTGTTCGTTGTATACCGAATTTTGTTCCTTATCGTGCCTCTTATATCGTCCCTTCTTAGGCTTTGATCTGGATGTTGGCAAGACATTACTTGCATCTGTGGGTCGACTGTCGCACCCGGAGTTCTGGCCATATATTCACAAGTAAGATTCGAACAGTATCCCACTTGAAGAATATTCCTGTGGCGGTATGTTGGATGTACTGACCGTGTGTTCGGTACTTGTTGTAGGTGCTTACTCCGTGGCATGAAGGAATCTGCACTTTTTATAGTTGAACAGACTATAAAAGACGAGACGGACGAGGAGGTTGGGGATGCTCTGGACGGCTTTTTGGTTGTACTTGGAGGAATTCCATCGTCAGACTCAACTGTACCCGACGGCAGAGCTCATGAAAGACACAGGAAGTGGCAAGAACAATGCCAGTAAGTCGTTGGTTGTCGTTTTCGAATCACAGAATGGACCAACTTGTTAGAGAGCGAAACGTCATTGACACGAGAACAACTGTACCATAGGAAGTTCGCCAGGTCGAAGCTGATATCCCTTCTTGGAGCTGGAGTAAAGGAAGCCATGGACATATTAATGGGCAACATTGAGACCATTTTTGATATCACGGAGTCTTGGGAGGAGGCACTTGCGGCTATCCTTCTCTATACCAACCCTGCTTGCTACAGAGCCGAAGTTTCGTACGACATATTGCCCTGTAATTCTGAAAGTGAAGGAATGCTGAGACACCAACTAGATTCGAAACTCACTGCGTTCATTTTACCATGTAGATCAATCCTCAATATTTGTGTGTCGAGATATCTGGAGCGCACTGAAGTGTCTCTTCTGGATAGAATCAAAGTCGCCATTCTAGAAATGGATGCTATCAAGGTAACCTGAAGATCCTCTGCTAATTACTCCTGACTATACTATTTTTCGGTATCACTCAAAGCAACTTTCTTTCGGGTCTATGCAGACAATCCGACACTGCGGAAACTTCCACCCCTGGCTTGTAGCCCACCTCGCGGATGTATTCCAACAGTACGGTTATTTGGACATTTCGGAGCTTCAACTCCAGGATACCGCAACCTTGGGCTGGGATTCGAACATTCGTGATTTCTTTATTACAAGCTATGCTCAAAGTCTCATGTCCAAGCCGAACCTCTGGGAAGCTATCGCGGGCTATTTGCTGAACTGTGGACACACCGGCAAGGCGATTCTATCGGAGGTATGATAGGGCATACATTGTCACAGCAAGATATTGAAGGCTCGGGCAATTCTCTATTTGCGACATGACATGTTCATTTACTGATGCTATGTGTTTTAGTGGATCTGCCACGTGCCTTTAGAATCATCGCAAAAGGCCCATGATGTGATGAAATTCTGCAAAGAAAATCGTCTCACGGATTCGCTGCGATCTATCAACAGAGTAAGTCGCATTAGGTTAGTCTCCTGCAACGGACTTCTGGAGAAGTTTCTCACGCAACGCATACGCTCGTATTATAGGTGATGGCTGTGGAAGAAGAGAAGAGCGGACAGTACGCCCTTGCGATTCAGCATTTCATTGCCTCAAAGGATAACGATCGCGTCGCAAAAGTGGCGGATAATTTGATGCTGAATTACCTGCAAAGTGGCGACCTTGACCTTGATAATGCACTAGCATCAATCGATGATACCACGGGTAATAGTTATGTAGAGTTTCTTCGATCCTACGCCAGATTCCACCGGGATTGCAAGGTATATATCATGAATGATAACATTCCTTCACGTCGGCTTCTTATTTGTCTCCTCTTGTCAACTAAAAGCTCTTTCGTTCATCTCTGCAGGACTACAAATTTCTCGCTGCAGGACGTACGTTGATCGGCTTGCTGTCATCTGAGAAAGCACCAGAAAAATACTGGGCGACGATGCTGTTTGATGCGTTGCCTCTACTGGAGAACAAGCACCAACTGGTCTTTGATACGGATGACACTGAGGTGATGATGCGGTGCCTGGAGGAGATCGTTGGATCTCAGCACAAATCAGAATATCTTCAACTGTTACCAGCGAACGTGTCGTCAGTGGCCTCAACTGTGGAGGAGAGGGAGCAGCAGCTGAGCGTTGTTCGTCTGTCGCTGGTCAGAAATTTTGCCCGCTCCCTCGCGCACCCTCCCAGGAACAATGACAGAGACACTACAATGTCAGAGTAATCAACAAAGTAATCATCAGAGCCGTTCAAAATAAAATAAAGAATATATCACATGCGCAGGGCAAACAGGAATCTGTCCAGCTTGCGCATGTCTGTCTACGAGTAGTAAAATCCATTCCAAAATGATAACAACTGTACATGCACGTCCGCTCAACGCGCTTCGTAAGGAATGGAATATGGTATACATGGTGATTGTATGCACGCACGCATCAAAACAAACAAGTATTAGCAATCAAGCAGGCAGCTGCAGCACACACAGACGCATCATTCGGACGCACGCACCAAGGAGACGACCCATCAAGTAGGATCGCTGAATCGATTGTTTTTCCTCTTTCCTGTCTCCTCCACTCTTTTGCTGTTTGCGTCCTTTCTTTCTTTTGTATCCTCACTCGCGTCTATTCCCCCTTTCCTCAAGCAACGCTAGTCGATAAACTAAACCAAGCTGACAACGAGACGGTGCAGGACAGATCTAGTTGCACTTTCTTCCACCTACGATCCGTCGGCTCTGTCTTGCTTCCAATCCCATCCCCTCTCTTACCTCATAACTTTACATTCTCCTGAATACCATTGCTTTTCACGCCTATCATTGGTGTCCGACTCGTTACTTCAGTAACAAAAGGTATCACTGCACCCCCTTTCTCCTGGTGTCATTGTCCAGCAACCAAGCATATTACTGGTCAAATAACACGCGCTCCGCTGCATTGTCCCTGTAATCGCTACTGCTAGATGAAAGGAAAGGGAATTGATCTAGAGAACGGCAACAGTGACGAACTCTATTCTGAGCTCTCACATGCCCTAGGTGTCAACCTCCCTCAGGACAACTCTCCTTCCCAGCAGCCACCGTCGACGCATCTCCATAGCCATAGAAATGGAGGAGGACTCACCATTGTAACGCATTCTCCCCACATCCAGCACAACGGAGGTGTTGGGGGAGGGAATGGTCAGAACGGATATAGCAAGAATTTCCAAAATGGACAAGGTGGACATGGTGGACATGGCCACCATCCTCCAGGACAGACCATCTACGCAGGATCGGACCAACATAACAACAATGATGTGTTCTATGGAGCTGGAGCCGGTGTTGATGGACATGACGAGAAACATGGGCATGACAGTGATAGCCACTCTCTGAGAAATCGTCGCCCAGACCAGTTGCAGCAACGTGATCTGGGGAAAGACAAGGCCGAGAGAATGGAGAGGCGTAAGAAGCATAGGAAGCCAGCGTCGGATAGTGACGAACATAGAAAATGCCCCTCGTGCTGGGTCGCCTTTTCAAGAATGGTGACATGTTGCTTCCCTCCTCCCTTGCTAGTTCTTCTTGGTAAGATTCTTTGTTCTTTTTTTTTTTACACGTTTGCACTTTGTGCCCTACGACAACGGAACTAATCTTGATCCTCATTATTGTCTCTCATCTCTAATTCTCTCGTTCTTTTCAGGCATGGGACCAAAAGAGGTGCAGCAAGCGTGGCGCGAAAAAGTCGCGCTGGTCTCCATTATATTCATGCTCTGCTTCACCGTCGGTTTCCTCACCTTCGGTTTCAACGTCGTCCTCTGTGGCCAGGAACCCACCCGTATCCGTCACGGTCACGTCGACGAAAGTTCTTCCCTTATTTTGGGTCGTGCCTACCTTCTTAGTGACTTTAACCACCCCAGCGCACCGGGCCTGCAAGTGGTCCCTAATAACTTGCTTGCAAAACCGTTCCCTGACGCCGGAGGTAGAGACATGTCCTTCATGTTCCAGAACATCAACCGCGCTTGTAAGGGTGTTTTGGGTTCCAAGCAGCATGATCAGCTCGGAAACGTCTGGAATTATTTCCCTTGTGTGGTCACGAATGCCGGGTCGGGCACAAAACCCCCCGGTGGATTGGGTACCCAGGGGTGCCATGTGGGAGCCGAATCGATTCAGGCGCGCCAGTTTATTAAGAAGCTCCGGTTCATGGGCGAGGTCTACTTCAGCTGGGAAGACATCAAGGAGAAGGGAACCAATTATGTGGTCTACAACGGAAATGTGCTGGATCTCAACAGATTGCATTGGTTGGAGGAAAATATCATCGTGCCCCCTTCGATGGGACCCTTCATGAATGGAAGCTTTGCGGGCAAGGACATCAGTCTTAGCATGTCTTATTCCAAGGAACGCACCGATGTTAGCAAGTGTCTGGCTGAGATTGTGAAAGTCGGAGTTATTGATCAGATGTCGCTCGGATGCGTGGTTGCAGACATAGTGCTGTACGTGTCATTGATTGTCATTTTGAGCGTCGTATTGTTGAGGTTCTTCTTGGCGGTCATCTTTGGATGGGTTTTGAGCTGGAGATTGGGTTCATTTGACGAAAAGACGTTCGCAGAGAAGCTGAGACGCCAGGAGCTTATCGAGGCCTGGGTCGACGGTAACACCTCGCCCTACGTCGATAGCCCTAACTCTGAGACCAACCGGTAAGCGTCAACCTCTGTGTTTACACTCGTTACTGCGTTCACGTTTGTGGCATTGCTCTTAGTCGACTAACGATTAATTTATTCTTCTCACCAGACGCGCTGAACGTATCCGTGCTAGTGTTATGCCTTCTGGATCCCGATACTCAATCCAGGAGTCTGGAGCTGCCACGCCCAATGGATCGCGCGTCTCCGGTGCTACTGAAATTCCCTTCCCCCTCGGTCTTCCACCCCCGCGTCGCTGGGGCAGTCTCCCACCGAGTCCTAGGATGTCGCAGTCGAATTCCTCGCTTTTTGGCCCCTCTGTTCCGCGCCCTGGTCGAAAGCGTTCCGAGTCTTTGAAGCCTTCAAACAACAACGCGCCGCGTCTAAGCCGTGCAGGCTTCAATGCCTCCATTTCGAAATTCAAAGGCGGAATGCTGCAATGCCCTCTTCTGCATACCTTGATGTTGGTTACCTGCTACTCTGAAGGTATGGATGGTCTTCGTGCCACATGCGATTCCCTGGCGAACACGAGCTATCCCTCGAGTCACAAGTTGCTGCTGATCATTGCTGACGGTATCATCCGCGGCGAGAACGAGGACCGAACTACGCCTGATGTTTGCTTGGACATGATGACGGACTTTATTGTGCCCCGTGAGGAGGTTGAGCCTCATTCGTATATCGCCATCGCTGACGGAAGCAAGCGCCATAACATGGCCAAGATCTATGCTGGCTATTACAAGTACGCGGATGACTGTGAAATGCCGATGGAACAGCGTCAGAGGGTCCCTATGGTTGTAATTGTGAAGTGCGGCACACCTGCTGAGGCTCACGACAAGAAACCCGGCAACAGAGGCAAACGCGATTCGCAGATTATCTTAATGTCGTTCTTGCAGAAGGTTATGTTCGATGATCGTATGACACCCCTGGAGTACGAGTTCTTCAACGCGTTCTGGAACGTGACCAAGGTGACACCAGACTTTTATGAGCTCGTGCTGATGGTGGACGCGGATACGAAGGTCTACCCAGACTCGCTGACCAGAATGGTGGCGTGCATGGCCCAAGACCCGACTGTGATGGGCCTCTGTGGTGAGACCAAGATCGCCAACAAGAAAGAATCTTGGGTTGCTATGATTCAAGGTATACACACTTACTGCTTCGAATTTTTTTCTTAAAGGGTTGCGATATGCTAACCATTTTATGATGTTTGGTATCCATTCTTAGTCTTCGAATACTACATTTCCCATCACTTGTCCAAGGCCTTCGAGTCCATTTTCGGTGGTGTCACTTGTCTTCCCGGCTGTTTCTGCATGTATCGCATCAAGGCCCCTAAGGGACCTAACCGCCATTGGGTCCCTGTCCTGGCTAACCCTGATATTGTCGAACACTACTCTGAAAATGTTGTCGATACTCTGCACAAGAAGAACCTGCTTCTCTTGGGTGAGGACCGTTACCTGACCACACTCATGCTCCGAACTTTCCCTAAGCGCAAAATGATGTTTGTACCACAGGCCGTCTGCAAAACCCAGGTCCCAACCTCCTTTGCGGTCCTGCTCTCCCAACGTCGCCGTTGGATCAATTCCACGATCCACAACCTCATGGAGCTAGTCCTAATTCGAGATCTTTGCGGCACCTTTTGCTTCTCGATGCAGTTTGTCATCTTCATGGAGCTGGTCGGAACTGTCGTCTTGCCTGCTGCCATCTCTTTCACGTTGTACCTGATCGTCATCTCATTCATCATTGTCCCAATTCCTATTATCCCACTGATGCTTCTGGCCGCCATTTTGGGTCTCCCCGCTATCCTCATTCTGATGACGACTCGCAAGATTGTCTACGTTGGATGGATGGGCATGTACTTGCTCTCTTTGCCCGTCTGGAACTTTGTCCTGCCCGTCTATGCGTTCTGGCATTTTGACGACTTCACTTGGGGTCAGACACGTAAGGTCCAGGGTGAGGGCGATGGCAAGCCAGAAACACATGGTGGTAAGGAAGGAGAGTTCGATTCGAGTCAGATCGTGATGAAGAAGTGGGGCGAGTTTGAGAGAGAGAAGCGGATTAAGCTTGGATTGACAAACGGCATCACGGGCTGGTGCCAGCCCATGTCGTCCGTGGCCCTGGACAATGTCAGCGTGAGAAGCAGTTATGGCGGCGCCGGTGTTGGCATGTAATCGAAAGAGAGTAGATCCTAGAAACCTGTCACCAACAGAACCCAGTAGAATTTTACCAGGGCAATACCAGTCAAAAATATAATAGTAGCCAACCACCAAAATTCCCACGACATGAGCACTGTAGATTGTCGTGTGACAAGCCTTTTTATTAGCCAAAACGTTTTAAATGATCCACAATACCATGTATGAAATGGTTAGGGCGTGAGGTGCGAAATGTTGATAGTCATCGAGTATAACAGAGTGTGTATATACTCTCTCTTCATTACTCCTTCTTGGCATGGGCACTAGTAGTGCTGCTCCTCTTGGTCCTATTGCCATACATCTGTCTGGCAAAGGACGTGAACAGGTAGATCAAAGGCAGGACATAGACCAGCACGCTCCAGACGGCAAAACGCGAGCCAGGGTTCGAGAAACACCCCTTGGGAGCACCCATCTCGTACCACAAAATAAATCCAATTCCAGTCCAGAACTGGGTGATCTGCATAGAAGTGATATACTTCTTGCCAGGGGGCTTCAATCCGACTGAGGTAGCAGCTATTACAACACAAAGAAAATGTTGGGTCGGCTGAGAGACGGGAGTGCCAATTGCAAGTAACATGACGAAACAAAAGGGGAAAATGAAAGGATCATCCGCCATTGAGGAGAGACGGTCGTATGTCTTACCATAGTAGGCGTACATGATCGTGTGCACAAACGAGTTCAAGGTGGTGAAGACCCAGATTGGGTGGGCACGGTAGTTGTAACCTAAGTACATAGTGATAATGGCGCCGGCGTGGTGGTAGGTCTGCAAGAGCGACGAGCGGCGGCCCTTGAGCAGGATGATGATTGTGTCAAGAATCTCGTCTATTTCGCAACAAAAAAAAAACCCCCCCCTTGTTAATTTTCATTCCTAATTGCTCTCTTTCCATGAGATCAGGAACTTACAGTATTTGGAGAGGTAAAAGTAGTAGGAGTAGTAGCCGAGGCTGTTCCAGAAGGTACCGTCACTATCACAGAGCTACATGCGGTTCCTTGTCAGATATGTTTTTTACCCCAATATTTTTTTACCCTCCCCAAGCTCGCCCAATCCGCCCGCAAACAAAACACTTACAGCATCCATGAAGCTGTGCGTAGAGAAGGCCTTCATCCAGGCAAAGAACATGCCATGAAACGTCCAGGCCGAGTACACGCACAAGATCGTGTTGTGAACAAAGACCAGTGCGGTCATAAACGATGTCGACTGCGACAACTCCTGCTTCTGCTTCTTGTCTACATTGCCGGAGACCTTTGAGGCATTGTCCGCAGCAACGACTCTCGAGACCTTGCCCTGCTTGGGGTTCAGGAGCACGACTGCAAAGACGTAGAAAGCTGCCACAATAAATGGCGTGCGCCAGTTGACGAGGGTATCGTAGTACTCTGGAAAGAGGATCCCCTCGGGCTGATGGGTAATGGCCCAGTCGTTGGTGTTGTGGAACATACGGCGGTCGTCGTCAAAGTCGAGATTCAGGTACTTTATACCGAGATCCTTGAGGGTCTGGAAGGACGTCATAGCGTGATCAGAATGAGTTGAATAGTTGAATGAGGAGAGTGAATGAGGAAGCGAAATGAGAAGAAAGAAGAGACGAAGAGGAGATTGGCGGGTAGCAAGGACTTATGAAGTTGAATATCGGTAATCCATGTTGCTGCCACACAGGGCGCGTCAATAAATTCGCCGCTGTGTTAACCCCACCCCCACCCCATCATAAAAAATAAAGAGGTGCTCGGGGAGTGTGGAGAGTGAATGAAGCCGAAGCCGGAGATAATAAGGAATGTCATCCAAGATACCGGAGATACCAGCGCCCATCGAATCAGATCCAAGTGCAGCTTAAGCTGGAACACGTCGTAGGGTTTCTTGAGACTTCTGCATACTGCTCCCCTAGTATGTGTCAAGTGTTTGCTGCCTGTCAACGTCAAGAACGCCGATGCGTCGTAGACCGCGTAGTCCTTTAATGTTTATACACACGGATCTACCCCATCGAATTTCAATGCATGGAAAAGCTCTGTGCACTCCACACGGTCCATGCAAATATTGGCTTAAAAGAGGCGTTGGGGCTGGAACACAAACCAAGAGCAATAATCAGAGCTTCGGTTAGCACTTTCCTTGTTCTGCAATCTTTTATCGAGCGGTATCATGGTCATGGCAAAGCCTAGTACTGGCATCGGCCTTGCTCCCGAAAGGACTAGGACGTCTTCCGCCACAACAAAGT